>JAVTVY010010381.1:0-44463 GCA_036873755.1 Hanleya hanleyi | reverse complement strand
AGAACTCAGACTGGTTCTATTAATGACGGCGCAGACTTCAAGGAACACCGTGATTAAATCCATTGTCAACACTCCAGGGCTGTGAATGACTTAATTCCCAGGTCTTGGTGTGAAACAGTAACATTTTACAGCCATACTCATATGAACGGTCAAACACACACGCTGTTATGTACATCTAACGGAGAAAAATACCGTTTTCAGGCAGAATTTGATTGTAAATGAACTGATCTTTTCGCCGTTTAAATATGCGATTTTAATCATACGGATCATAATGTATCTAAATAACGGTAAACACCGGATCAAGGTCGAAATAAATTGGCTATGTATAAATGTATGCAATATGTAATCGTTTATCCGACTTCGAGGGAGGGCTATTATATGGCTTTGGGCGACTAAATCTGAGCATGGCGATTAAGAGAGGGACCAAAGTCGTCTCAGACGGCACAGACGTCACAAACCGTGCAGACGACGCAGATGGCACAAGGACGGCTCAGACGTCTTTCAAATGACTCTTACAACACAGGCGACGCTAAGATGGCACAGAAAGTCTAGGAACCACTCAAGGCCACTCAACGACGGCACCCATTCGATCAACCTGGCGACCATCTTGATGCAGAGCTCCCTTTTCTTACTACGGATTTTGAGGCAACTGCCGAACTGCTGGCCCCCTCGCCAAGATTTGCCGTTTTTCTTCTACCCAAAAGTGAATTAGGCCATACAAAATTAATTCAGTGTTTCTCACGTTTCTAAATTATTATTGATGTATGAAGCCAAAGAAGGCAGCCGTTGCCCATGAAGATACTTTTGTGTGGCAATATTTAGTATCAGAATCCCAAGCAGAATGTATTAAAGAGTGTCAATTAAATCACAGCACAAAAGTAAAAAAGAACTCATGTCCTCAGAATAATGAAAATTTTAATAGTAAATAGATAATAGTGAAATAATTAGTCCGAGTCTGTAGTCCTTTCAGAAATAGAAACAACACGAGAACTGACTCATTATGCTGTCATACTTTTTGCCTTCTCGTGAATAGTATCTAAATAACCACTGGTGCCTGCATAGAACCAGACGAAAATTTCACAACGTTGCTGTCTGTTATTTGTGTGTTAACGTCGACAGAAACGATTGTCCAGTCATCGACCTATCGAACTCCGCCTCTGTCCGAGGGCAATCATCAGAAAATAACATTTTAGGAACTCTTTAAAACTCTTCAAAAACGAAACAAAGGCCACGCGCGTTTCCTGGTTCCGTGAAAACCATACCCGTGGATCTGGAACACAGCGGAAACCAATTCTGAGAGAACAAAAATGATCATATTGAGAGGAATTGTAAAAAGTCAGCTGATTTGAACAGTATTCTACGTTGTATGTATTTCGGTTATGTAGCTGACTTTGGGGGGAAAATGGCCCGATTGATCGATATTTTTATCGATATTATAGATAAAGATATCGTAAAAGAGGGAATGGAGATCGGTGTGGGTCGTATAGAACGCATATTTATGATATCCACTGTTATTGTGGTGTATGAAAAGGTAGGATATAATTATATTCTTGAGAAAAAAAATTATATTAACAACAGCAACAACAACAATATACATTGTAGACGAAGACGCTCACTAACCAAGCCACTGGGCAAAAAAAGTTAGGTTCCTTCAGAAAATATAGCTGCGATGGACTCCATGCCGTCATAACGGAGCCGAACTATCTGGGTTTCCTTCAAACGATCTCAGTATCACAGATAAGGGGGGAGGGGGAGGGGGGGATATCAACCAATCAATGATGCAAGACCACAGGCATTGCTAGGTCTCTGCAATATGAAACCAATGACGTCATCTACTCACGTGACTATCAAGACGTCCGCAGCGATTCTCGACTCTCCAATTCGGGCGATATGAAAAACGCAGGAAGCGCTCAAATTATCCTCGCTCGCATTGTTCCACTTAACGAATTCTCAATCTGGAGTACAGGGAAGGGATTTGGTACATGGTCACACCCAAGATAATTTCACTCATATGGTGACAACCAGTTTGCTTGGTGGAGGAAGCCGGAATACCCGGAGAGAACCACCGCCTGTCGGCAAGTAACTGGCAAACTTTCACACATGCACCAGCGGGACTCTAGCCCATGCCGGTTCAGCGGTGTGAGACTAGAAGTCACCAGTGATGCGCCTTAAACCACTCGGCCACCGAGCCCCCGCCACCAGCCTCCCCCTGCAGTACGGTGATACTATCTAAATTTGCATTATATTATGTTACTTTTATCAGAAGACCACAACGTTGGCCTACACGACAATCTCTTAGCTTTGATTGCATAGACCGCCCGTCTAAACGGCTGCAGTAACCAACTGAATTCGATTTAAAAATTAATGACGCATGTCATTCGCTAAGAATGAGTCGCGCCAGGTTTGATGTGGTGCTGTTGTTGTTGTTGTAAAGACGTGAAGTCATTCAATAATTTACGGAGTGTTTCGCATAAATATAGTTCCGCGTATGGAACTGCCGCAGTGTTTGATGCAATGGATGCTATTACTAACTGTGTGGGGACGACATCTTGATATGCGATGATATTTCGGCTGTAAAGCGCCGTGTTCCATTTAATTGTTCTTATGACGCTCTTACTCTCAAATCGGAATTTATCAGCTTCGTCAGAACACGGTTACAAACAGCTCCAGAGACCACAATGAATAACTGTCTTTTGTTCTTCCATCTGTGCTACAGCATTCCACTGCTGTCAGGGTCTAGTGACTCCTGTGATAAGGTTGATTATCTAATGACCTGGGCCCAGCCATGTGCAAAAGTGTATTGTGGGTCGAAATACCATCGGAAGTGGACCCATCTACCGTGAACAGCAGACTAGAAACATCGGGGTTCCCCCCAACGGATACCCCTAGCACCATTCATACGCAATAGAGCAGTTTGGGTCAGCTGGAAGTTTTCAACCGGATGTTTTCAACCGGAGGTTTTCAACTGCAAGTTGAAATTATCAACCGCAACTATCTATGGAGATAAACAGGAGTTAGAGACTTCGGAATTGCACGGAAGGATACCCATCGAACCTTTCATGTTTAAGAAGGCATTGTGCGTCAAGCACTCATGTGCAACCGGAAGTGGATCTCCGTGCCGTGAAAAATAGGGGTTAGCGACACCGCAAATTCGCCACAGAAAGCGTCATGTGCAATAGTGCACTGAGGGTTAGGTGCGCTTGCGTAACCAGAAGTGGAATGCTCCATCGAGTACAACTGGGGTTTCACCAACGGAGAGCCCTGGACACATGATGTGCAAGAGGGCAATGTTGGTCGACTGCGCATGCGCATCCGCAAGTGCAGTAATTGTTTAACATGAAAGATTCAGTCGTTTTCGTTTCGGACAATGTGCTTCTGTTTTGGAATCCAGTCCATCACAGGTTTATTGTCCTACACGAAGACTTCTTTCGCAGAGAAGTCTGCCATCACTGCCATTTAGCAACTATTAATGACAATTGCGACAAATGTGACATTAGTAGTTGCTACACAGCTAAATTCGATTTTATAAAACTGATTTGCGCCGTTTGTTTTCACAGTGTTGCGTGCCGGTCTTATTTATGACATCCTTGAAATGTATAATGGCATGGTTGACGAAAAGTTCATGTTAATAAGCAGCGCCCGTAATAATGTAACAACTCGTCATTTCTGGCGGCTATTGGTGGGATTAGATTTGGGGCTATTTGTAAAAAAAACGTAAAACTGACAGAAGCTTGATGAATGTGTATACAGTTCAGGTTCAGAAACTGCACCAACGCTTAGATATTATTTGATGTCAATGATGCCCAAAGCATTGTGATATATTATGCGATAATCACCAAGGAGATATCTCAACATTGAGCTATCAGCCGAGAGGTCATCATGATGAGGATATTGTATTTTTTCTTCTTTTTTTTTAATATTTGCAAATTCTGGACTGTAAAATCACCAGTGGTATGTATAGACGCTTGATTCAGATTTTTTTACTTCAAAATTTATTATCAACAAATATGGCACTTGCCTTTATAGTTCACAAAGAGTTACTTCCCTTAGTCGTGTCGACGACTATCTCTTTTTGACGAGAAGACAACGGAATTCAACGTAGCAATCATACATTCCATCGAATATCTCCAAGAGGTTTGGAATGGATCCCAGGGTTACTGAAAGCAGGGTTGTCATGTGGCAGAGATCACACCATCCTAGCGAATTCGTCTCTAAAAACAGTCAAACGAATTGCAACAAAAGCAACGAGAGCCTCCTGTACACCTGCGGAACCATGGTAGCAAATAAAGTCGACCTTACTGGAAAAAGGGTCGCGGTTACAAGAAACTGTCAATGTCACAGCTGTGATGTCAGGGGCAGACCGTATCTATCGACAACAGGCGATCTAACAGGCAAACTGATTGGCTAAATTCCAACCATGGCGCCCTTCATTACAAGCCTTCTGATTGGTTTCCTACTGTGGGAGGAACATACAATCGGTAAGGGACCAAGCCCAGTATGGGCTGGAGAAAGAGGCTGAAGTCAACTCTACAAGATTAGTGCGACTTCGTGTGTCCTCCGGGATCATCAATCCGATCTACATTTGATAATCCAGCCTTTTCTCCCAATATAAGGTTTTTTTGTGCCAAAAAAAAAACACTGGTGAAAGTGAGAAAAGCACACCACAATCTCCTAACCTATTTCTAATCATATGCTTCCAACTTGATGTATAATTTTCTGAAGTAAAACAGTTCCTGTTTGTAGCGACAAACGTGCGGGCACAAGTGGCGCCTTCTCAATCTGGTTAGCAATCTGA
This sequence comes from Hanleya hanleyi, assembly GCA_036873755.1. Lineage (NCBI taxonomy): Eukaryota > Metazoa > Mollusca > Polyplacophora > Lepidopleurida > Hanleyidae > Hanleya > Hanleya hanleyi. The sequence continues at coordinate 39,668 of JAVTVY010010381.1, read as the reverse complement.
TTATAACCGGATCTACCAAGCCGCTCACCATCTTATCTGTCAACCAGCGACATGACAGATGGGGAGCGTACTTTAGGTCTGGTTTTAATCAGATTTTCTGGCTACAAAAAAATGAAACCGTTATAGGCCTAATATATCTGTTACAATTGATATCTCAGAGTCGTTTCGTGAACTTCTGGTACGAAAATAACGGCCAATAGCTTTGTCATAGTTGACCAATCAACGCTACCGATTGTTAGGGCAGACGTGTGTCCACAGGGGAGAATCATTCCTCGATGTTTGTTTGGAATTTGGTCGATCTCTGGAATATTTTATGACAGTCTCAGGTATCTCTTGAGACAAGCAGCTCTAATTATCTGTCCTTCAATAAACGGATCCGACAAATATGAGCTGAGGCCTGGTGAACATGCGACCTCGGTACCGAGAACTACATTATCGGAAATATGATAAATCTAATCTCTTCATTCATAATAGACTAGCATATTACCAAGGTCTCATGCATATGGTCACCTGCAATCTGCAACTTCCAATGAGGAAAACAGACGACGCTATTTGGAGCAGTCGATAGTTATAATGCTTGAAGCAGACGATCGTCTATTGATCCGACGTTCATAGCTTGATGAAAATCAGCAGACAACACAGCCTATAATTGTCTCACAGTACTTTTTCATTTACGAAGGTATAGTGTGTATTATAGAATGGCGATTTCAGAATAGGGTATGGTTTTACCATCGACAAGTGCTTCCGATGGAGTCCGCTTCGAATACAAGCGCGGAAGTGAACAGTTTACGCAATGTTACCTCCAAATCGGACAGTGATTTAACATGGGATGACGCAACATGGATTCTGACTAGCGCCTTCATAATATTTACCATGCAATCAGGTGAGGCGATTTCTGTAATTTGTTGTAAGTGCCGAAATGTTAATTTACAAAGTATCATTGAACGTATATTGAAAGGTGGAAGATTGTTCAAAAAGCCACAATCATAAGTTTGCATGAGGGTTAAAATAATGGTCTTCCTCTCTCGCAGTAATCTCATGCTAGATAAGCTGGTCAAATGTATGCATCCTCCCCCTTCCAGCCGTCACTTCAAATGTTGTGGTTACTCTTTGGGCGAGGGAGCTAAAACTTTCGACAATATATATTCGGATGTAGTTCTGCCATCATTTTAATGACTGCATTGATCATATCACAATGACATCCTTTTTTTTTTTTACTGTTTTTGGCCTATTTTTGGACACGTCATGGAGGATAGGATCGAATGGCTCTGGTATTCGAGATTACCCAATATGACAAAAGCAGAAAGTGCCAGCTCTTTGGGTTTTGTCGTTCTGGAGATACTGGGTTGGTTTGGTAGGGTTGCTGGGCCGGGTGGGGGTGGGAGGGGCCTACCCTCTCCACGCCTGGTAGGATTAATCCACCCCCAGACTTTTAGGCTAGTATTTTCATTCTTCATTTCAGGTATAGCATTAAGGTTGCTGTAACGGGTCCCAGTTGCTTCATTGCGTGGCAGTGTTTTTTTTTATCCATACAAACTGTACATTTTCTGAAAGCCCTTGATTCAAGGAATTTAGATAAATAAACAACTTTCCCGAACAGATTACAAGAATCGACTTCTTTAAAGATAAATGATGTCATTTAGAAAAGTATAGTCTTCAAAATCACGCGCTAATAACTCTCAGCTTTCATCAAACAAACTTGCTTTTTTGGAATAATGAACTTTACCATTTGAATAAAAATAGGTTGCCTCAGTTTTTTTAGTTAAGGCCTAGAAGTTATTTTATCGTCGTGCAAAGTTGAAAGATTGAAAAAATCTACAAAACTCGACCCCTCTGCACTAAATCATAAATAATTCATTAACAGGGCCCAACGTACAAAATTTCAAGATCTACATGATTGGAATATTGTATCCAAAGTTCATGTTTGTACATCAAATAACAGGAGAGAAATTAGAACGGGAAAAACAACTTTTTGGGGCGAAAAACTAAACGGAGAAAATGGCCAATAACCAACTAGCACTACTGCACCACGAATGGCTTGAGTTTAAAAATTCATGTTTTTTTACTACAATGCACTAATTTTCATAATTTCTTATTCTGCCAACTTGTAGGTTTCACTGTGTACTCTGGTATAAGCAAAAAAATAAAATTCGAGATTTTGAAGCTTCGACCCGATACAGTAACCTTAATCAATCAACCTAGTATCTCAGAATCCAAATTAATTAGGTCATATATGAAACCCTGGTAATCATCTTATCATTATATAATGAAGGAAAATGGAAAATCATCAAGTATACTCTATATAAGTAATTACCCATTAGTCGATTAAATTTTACTTTTATAATGCATTTCTTCATCAGTCTTGTGTATATTTATGGTTTTATCAGCAGTTGGTTCAGTGGGGAGAAGTTTCGAGGGGGCAAGGAGTGGAACTTGGGGAAAGGTGGTCTGCGGTTTAGCGAAGATTCGACTATTGGGAAATATTTTATTATAGACATCATTTACGCATCCGCTTCCGTAGGGCATCTATGTTCGTGTGTTTTTGTTTTGTTCTCTCTTTCTCTCTCTCTCTCCACTGATCCATTTTGTTAACCCTACCAGCCCCCCTACCAAACTTGTTGCGCTATCTCCGGAACGACAAAAAATTGGAAGCTGACACTCCCTGACTTTATAGTTTATCATATTGGGGTCATTTTGAGCCTATTTACATAACCCCCAAGCAGAGGATTATGGGTAAATTCAAGATGGCGTCCTCGTGGGGTACCAGAAAAATGATGTTTTCGTCCTTTTTCTTAAAAATTTCTGCTTTTTCGCGATGAAAAGTCGGTGAAAACTATTTTATTTCACATCACATTAACAGTTACTAATTTATCATGCAGATTTTGCGGAGGAATTGCATAAATAATTTTTTTTTTAAATCTGACCGGAAAATCGACCAAAAATGCTGTTTTTGAAAATGATGTCAATGTGACGTCATCAAAGCGGCCATCTTGGATTTTTACATTTTCTGGTAGAGCCAAGGGTATAGTGTGGTAAGTTTCAACCCCCTAGCTCAAGGGGTAAGAAAAATAATTATGGGGGGGGGGGCGAAAGCCCAGGCCAGATAGGGTTAAGGTAACGTCTGTTTCCGCGGACCATCAGTAGATAGCAGATAAGACGTTCATCATCATTCGTTCTTTCAATATCAAGTTGCGCCGCTGTTAAATTCACACGTTCATCCCAGTTCACAATGGAGCTATTTCAGAGCAAATAATGTTTCCCTCTGTTTTGTTCTCACCAAAAGCCCCATATTCTTCACAATATATTGTTGTTGTTTTTATTATTATAACATAAGCCTGTGTTCCATGCAGCTGTAAAATACTTATGGCTATTACATATATTATATTTACGCACAGATTTGTCATCAACTTCAAATTGTGATTCACACAAATTGCACATGCATTTTGACTGAAATTAACGTTTTACAATGGCTATAATGTGCCTTCAGTTTTGGGGATTTCTGTACCGGTACCATTAACTAATCACTCAAGGTTCCGCCACAATCTATTTCTCCTTGTTTGTTCACAGGTTGGTGGTCATTAAATTGACTTTATTTTAGGAAATATTGACAAAAATTCTCAGTCTTTGGCCCTGTCTCAATCGAGTGCTTTGACCACGCCCATAACATTTTATTCCTGTGTTTTGAGTGTGTTGACCGATTATATCACGCTGGTTATCACGCATTTTATATCTAGTGGAAAATATTGTTGCACGCATACTGAATTCCTTGTCCGCGCGAGAACTGGGGAAAAAGTTTTAAAGTCTGTCCATTTTAATTAGTCGTCTACTTTAATAGGATCTTTTCAAAAATCAGTAATTAACTCTGCATAAATTTTCTTTTTTGCAGCGTGTAGAACAAAATGAACTCTACAAAACGATTACCATTTCTCCGTGATATCGATAATATATCACGCTTGAAATACCTTTGTAATTCTTTCCATTTAAAACTCCAGTTCATTTATTTCATGTACCAAGCCTCAACTATATAGAGAGACGTCATAATGTATTCATGATCACTGACACAAAGGTCATTGATTCCGTACTAAGTAATAACAGGTGGTTCGTTGGAGTGTCGCTTATATCCCATGCCCAGTGAAATTGCCGAATGATGAACCGGACACACCTCTACGACCGTAAATGGCATTGTTGACCTTTGTGCTAGTAAACACGAATACATTATGACGTCTCCCTATGTAATTGAGGCCTGGTACATGAAACAACTGTACTGGAGTTTTATATGGAGAGAATTACAAAGTTATTTCAAGCGAGATATGTTATCGATATCACGGAGAAATTGTAGTCATTTTGTAGAGGATCAGTTTGTTCTACACGCTGCAGAAAAGAAAATCTATGCGAACTTATCTACTGATTTTTGACAAGCTTCAAAGTAGACGACTAATTAAAATGGACAGACTATAGTATCTACATTGAAACTGATGAGACCAAGAAAACTTGTTGCAATCCATAAGAAAGTTGTTGCTGTTAAGGCTTTCTGTTACCCGAATTCTGAATGCCACTCAAATTTATTATCTACAGGCATGTTAATGATATAGGTAGATCTGTTTGTCTGACTTTCACCGACCAGGTGCCTTGATTTTTTTTCTATGTTCAGGCTTTGGGCTGTTGGAAGCAGGGGCTGTATCGGGAAAGAACGAAGTGAACATCATGGTCAAAAACGCCGTGGACGTCATATTTGGCGGCATCACCTACTGGCTCTTCGGCTTTGGCGTCAGTTTCGGCATGGACGCTGGCTCGAACGCGTTCACGGGTGTTGGTTATTTTCTCGTGGACGCCGAAGGTGAAGAAATGGGCGTTGTGTTTTCAACGTTCGTCTTTCAACTGTCTTTCGCCACCACAGCCACGACGATAGTATCCGGCGCTATGGCAGAGAGAACCCGTCTCAGTGCATATATTCTATTCTCCCTCCTGAACACCGTTGTCTACTGTTTCCCTGCACACTGGGTTTGGGGTGAGAACGGTTTCCTCAGGTCCCTGGGTTGTATCGATATCGCCGGTTCCGGGGTGGTCCATGTTGTTGGAGGGACGGCAGGTCTGGTCGCTACCTTGATGCTTGGTCCCCGACAGGGTCGATATGATAATGGGTATGATCCGCCGCGGATGGGTAATCCTGCCAACGCCTTGGTGGGCATGTTCATGCTCTGGTGAGTTTGTAATTGGGTCTAACAACAACAATATCATTGGATGTGCTCCATTAGATTACCTAGAATGGCAAGCACAGGGATTTTCAGTCCCAGATCTTCCTATGATGAACGAGCGTTAACTGGCATACTTTCAAGTTACACTGTTAAATTTAGCTGTAAACTTTAGGCTAGTTTTACTGCGGCAAAGTTTTGTTTTTTTTACTGTAAAATGTACATTACATATTGTGAATTTACCGTAAATTACTGTAAAATTAATTTAAATTGTGTATTGCAATATTTACTGAATATTTTTCAGTAAATTACTGGAAGCTTTGCTTTAGTACACCTAGGGTAAATTGGTGTAATATTTACAGTAGAAGTTTACCAGTACATTTGACGAAATGTTATTTCGAGAAAGCATATTTAGCTTCTCTTTCAAATTGCGGAAAAATATGAGACCATCATTTACGACAGTTGTCATTCAGTTAAAACATGTCCCCCGTAAATTGCTCAAAACGAGTAGATGTAAATGTAATATGAAATGTTGGTATTCAGACGGGTTAATGTCGAAGGGTGACAATTCCTAAATATATTGGATAATAATGAAATATATAACAACAATTTCAAACTTAAGCAAAGTTTACCGCACAATTTCTGTTTCTTTCTCCGCCTTCCAATTAGGTGGGGCTGGTTGGGATTCAACTGTGGAAGTACATTCGGTATCTCTGGTGGAAAGTGGAAACTCGCAGCAAGGTAATTACAAAATCACTATAACTTCCAAAGGAGAATGCTAGGTCATGGACTCTGTCCAATTCCTCCTTATTCGTCAACATCCTCAGCATTCACAAAAAGACGAGTTAGCCACAGTTTGTATTTTACACAGATAGGAATAATTATTATATCTCATTCATTGGGAGATTTGCATGAATGTATTCTATTGTATACGTATGTTTATGCTCCACTTGATCCTGCGTGTAGGTGGGGCTGTGCCTGCTTGTTCCAGTCATTTGTTTTTCGAAGTGGAATATCCGTGTTTTATTTTTTTGTAGCGAAATATGGCGTTTTGTCTGTGATTATCGCATGTTTCCACAGTCCGTTTTCGATTATTCGCTCTGGAACAGAAAAAAAAATTGGTAATACCGAATTTCTTTTTGAAAATTTGAATTGACCAATCACGCGTTTCCTACCAGGAATATCCCGTGATGCACTATACAGATCCAATATGGATGTCCGCCATGACGAATTAATATTCATGTTCCAGGGCGGCGGTAACAACTCTGAACGCATCAATGGGCGGAGGAACGATGGGACTGTTAATAAGGTATGTACATTAACTGGTAACATGTATATCATCCCAAATATGTACCTATACTGCTTCTTATTATACCTGATTGCCTTGGTGTTCGAACAATTACCGGTACCACGGGGTTTAATGTTCCCGGAGACAACCAGGCCAAATTGAACGTGTATAATCATTTAAAGAAAAAGTATATACTATAGTAATATACTGAGCCTATTTTTACTGATGAACTAACTATAATATTAATACTGCAACTCTTCCAAATGATGGAGGTCAAAATATTTTTTCTTCTCGTTTCAGTTATATTGTCAAAAAGAGAAAATATGATGTTGGCTATCTGGTGAATTCCGTGCTTGGAGGTCTAGTTGGAGTTACAGGTAAAATAGTGTAATCGACAAGATTCAACTCATAACAATAGCTGTACTTTTTAAAATATTAATAAATTTTAGGTTACTGTGGTATCCCGTTCAATCCGCAGAAGCTTCGGACTAGTCAGCTATGAATAATTGAGGGAAGTAGTGGAAGAAAGAGGGCTGTATAGACACATGAGCAAGATCAAGGGAGCAGTAACGTCATTTGACCACGTGAAATTTTGTCCTCATGAAATTTCAAACATTGTGAACTTTTCGCCTTCAGAACTTTTAACCTAGTAAACTGCTGACTTCGTAAGCTTTAGACCTCGTACATGCTTGACCACGTAAACTAAAGAAAATCAATATACACGCGTTTTTGCTTTGCTCTTTTCCCAAGTATCCATTGCCATTCAGTCTGATACAGGTTTATTCAAGTTCTATAGAGACAGTCGCGTTAAAAGCTTTTTTGTGTTGTCCACAGACTGCAGATTTTGTCTCGCCCCTCTGTATAGGTGAAGTTTAAGCGCTTAAATTCTGTAGAATACCTGACCTTTGTTCCCATTATACCTTCGCCAGACAGCTGTTCCTGTGTCCTCGCACTAAATCTCGAAACGAACCACTGTTTGAGTCGTGTGTGTCTATTATCCGCACACCCTCTTATTAAACACTATACCATTTTAAACATGAAGGTTATAGACCAGGGAGCAACGAATTTTAAAATTATATTATGAATATATCGAGTGGAATATTCTCAGAGAAACCGTCGAAGGTAACGCAATATGTCACCACCATGTTGCCATGGGCAGATGTGTGCGTTAGCGATCCTGATATGTAGATCAAGTTAAAGCCTGCTTGAGACCATCCTCGCGAAAACCAGAGGCATTTATTTTCTGGTACCGCTGGTAAACATCGAAATGCATCGAGTTTATTGGAAATGCGACTGCATTTATCGGCCACCCAGCAATAGCAACATCGTGTGTATATTGACCAATCGGATTACTTGTTTACCGCGACCATGACGACCGTGACAAGAGATTCAAAAACATCACAGTTACCAGGCTTGTGAAATATTTGGTGGTAGATGAAAACGTACACTTTCAAGTTAGTAAATACAAGTTAATAAATAGATAGAAAAAATATTTTTAAAGCCCTGGATTTGAAGAAAAAATAATTATATTTATTGATTTATTGAAAATATATGTATTCATCTGCCATTAGATATCACACAAACGAGACAACTGTGGAAAACAATGAAAGTTGGCAGAACGCAGTCTGCTAGACAAGGTAGTTAAGGTTTCGCCTTTGGCTCAACAGAAACCTTGATGTTGTGAAGATTACCCGAGACAAGAAGCGTATTACAATGGGAGAAAAAAAATTGAATGGAGGAAGAATGATTCGATGGAGCGAGAGAGGGAAAAATGATTGGATGGGGGAGGGAGGAATTAATGGATGGAGGAAGGGTGGGAGGAATGATTGGATGGAGAGAGAAAGGGAGGAATGAGCTTGAACATGTTGAATAGTATAAAACATAAACTAGGATGAACGTAACTCCGAAATGGAAGTCATTGTGATATAATATTCTATATTTCGACGGTGATTATGCCATCGTGAGAAATACAAATGAACATTTAGAATACAGTCGGCTTTCTACAGGCTAAAGCAAAATGAGTACTATAGCGAGCAGTAGAGTTCAGCAAACAATGATCAAACAATGTTGCTGTGTTATAGAGTGGGAGGTTCCCCGCCAATGTCTATGGAGGGAACCCTTGATCAGGAGATATTTATTTGCATGGGACGCACTTACCTCATTATCAATGTAATTAATCAGTCATTCTTTTCAATTTATTCCTTTATCTTATCTTTCATATTTATGATGATTTTCAGCCTGTTGTGCCGTAGTCCGACCGTGGGAATCGTTCATAATCGGGGCCATCGGTGCATGCGTGACATTAGCAGGAATCTATCTTTTGGATCGGTTGAAAATAGACGACCCTGTTGGCGCCGTGGCGACACATGGGGTGTCTGGAATATGGGTACGGCTGTACCTTTTTCACTGGTGTAGTTAATATAATGCCGAATTCCCGATATAATATAAGTCAATCTGTAGACGAATTTTTTTTCCTGGTAAGAGCAGCAGATGCATTGACTAGTGACTTTCAGCATGAATTTGTGGTTTTTGCTCGCTTTCCTATGCCTACAACATGGGGTAGGTTTTTAACTATTGATAACTGGTGTAATTTGGGGAAATAGGCATATGTATCAAATTATCCTACTATTCCAAGAAAGGGCCATTATGTTTACACTGAAGATAGTCCAGTTATCATTGATTAAAAATATTTCCTATGCTGTAGATATTGGAAAAAAAAGCAAAACTACCAAAGGCAAATTCATGCCGAGAACCACGGGTCAGTGCACCTGCTATCGGAGAAAAATTGTCTCGGAATTAACGATAATGATATATGTAACCGCAACTGACCTGCACATTTCTCCGAAATCTCGAGGACCAAAGTGACAAAACCTGGAAAAGTCATTAAGCCAGAAAAAGGCATTGTTCCCTAGCCATGGTAAGTATACTTTGTATTCTGACCGGACAAGAACGTCATCATCAGTGTATCATCAACACTGAGGAAACTGGACAAAAGTGATTGATGGGATAAATGGATCAACGACTGGAAGAATGATGACATTCTCAGTGACGTATAATTCGTTCTGTACTCCCCTTTCCTTGGCGCGTTAAATGTCTCACGGACAGTTACTGAGACCCTTTCGTAGAATCCTGATCAGTCATGGAGATATCTTGAGACACTATCAAGGGAACACGATGTTGTTTTCCAACCCCGAGCGAATCATGACATTTATTGAGACCCCCAAACGAACACAGTCAAATGCATCATGGATATTTCTCGGGTATTCTTGCATTTACCAGGTTTACTCTCAGTTGAGGCGTTTACCCCATCAGACGTCCTCGATGCTCATCCATTCACATCAGATGAGATATTTGTTTGAGTTGAGCTGTAATCACAGCTAGCGTATCGGAACTGAATGTGAGGTGCCGAGGAAAGCTTTCCTATGGAGTCATATGGGTACTTTTTAGTCGCCAGGCGTCAATTTTTCCAACCTCTTGCATATCGCTCCAATTTGTGAAAATCTCCAGGAACCATGGTGACTTCTTGAGACATTCTCAAGGAAAGATCGCAAACGAATCGTTGACAGATCTCTTGAAAAACCAGGGTCAGTTCATTTGACCACAAATTATTGTTTTCAATTTCACACCGACAGTAACCAAAAATATTTTTTGATTCTCCTGGATATAGCTTTTTAAAATATTTACATGTATATTACTTATAATTTATTTCCTTATCAGGGTATGTTGGCTGTGGGACTATTTGTGGAGATTGACCCTTTGGAAGATTTGACCGGTGGGATGATAGGCCTTTTCCGCGGAGGCGGGTTCTACCTTCTTGGCGTACAGGCGTTAGGAACAGTCGTGATGGCTGCTTGGAGTGGCCTCATCTCATTTCTACTGCTGTTTGTAAGTATTACAGTATGTTGAGAAATAAAAATGGAAAAGAGGAATTACTTTATGTACTCACCCTTCCACAGATTGAGGTATACTCTGATAAATGGTTTAATCGGTATCCTGCATGTACCGGCACCATAACTAAGATTCATATACTACTTTCATCTCCCGTAACTATTCCGCTAACTCCGATAATAAAAAAATATGATTTGAAGAATTTTCCCTGTTGAATAGGTCAAAGGAAATGATGAAATGATGAAGTGTAATATATAAAGGCGAATTTATCCTCAAAATCTGATTAATCAAAATTTCCCAACACTTGTCAGTCCTTTGGCGATATCTTCCTAGGGATTTGGAATAAGGCCATGAAAATTCAGCCACTTTTCAACTTAGATATGAAGAAGTCATTGGAAGAAGGAACATGAACAAAAATCATATTTACATTATTTACCCGTTATTTTAGTCAATAGCACTGTCAATCGAAACGCATGTACTGGTGTCAAACAATAATACTGGACCATTATTTATCCCACACATGTATTATCCATGTGAAATTATTAAACAAAACATTTTCAATATTAATTTTGATTCCATATTTCTGTATTTCTCAGATGAATTTGACTTTATATTGGGCTGATATGACTCCAGTTATATTGGTTGACACTTATAGACCAATTTAACGCTGCATTTTGGATTATTATGCTTAACCCGATGTTAAGCCCGATATTAAGCCCAGTTGACAGTCCTGTTGACTAAAATAACGTACAAAATTAATGTAAACATGTTCAATTTTTCTTTTTTTTTTCTCTTCCAATATATTTCTCTTGTTTAGATTGACAAGTGGGTGAATTTTCATGTATTTGCCACAGCTCTGCCTGTGCTAATATAGAGGGTATGTTTTTAGCTAGCTAAACTGGAATGTATTAGGCGAATAAGCGTTACCCGGGTAACATATTTGAAGATGGGGGATTATGCGAACAATCCTCCCAATTTTGGTAACTTAAATTTGAACATATTTATGAGGGATGACAAATCGTATGCCTCCCAACAAATATATCAGCATATAGTGGAACTGTATCCAAGGAAGGCAGATTATGTGTGCGTGAGATTACTGAATCGCAAAGATATCGAAACCTTCCGATTAAAACTATTGTTTAACTAGCGAACCAGTCAGCTCTTTGAGTATCGTGAGCTTCGGAGGAACTATTGTCAAAAATGGTAAACATCAAGCGGCCAAATTGACTTTTCATTGGTCTGTCACGTTCGGTCAATCCAAATAATACACAATATAGAAGAAGCTCTGGACTGCAAAATACAGGAAAAGCAAGATTACCATACAAATAGTTGTCAAGACCATTATTTTTTAACAATACAGGTGACAATGAATTTTAAACAATTTCCCAAATTTATCTTTGTTTATTGGTATAAAGATAAATTTGCGAATTTATACAAATTAAAAGCAGAAAATTATTTCCCAGCATGGGCTTCGTATCCTAGGATTGTCTTTTAGAATTTGGTGCTAATGCTGTTATATAGAATATGGAAAAGGTCTTTGGTTTATGGACGCGGATGTTCTTTAATGGACGACGGCTGAATTATGAATGACGGACCAGACGCTTGTAATTGGAAACAATCATCGTCGTAACGTGATTTAGAGACAGTGCCAGAAGCAACCTATGGACTTGAACAATCGATGAGCTGTGCTAGAACGCATGAACAGTTAAAAAATCATGCAAATAATTCTTTAAAATATATTTTTCAGCAATTTTCAGTCATTGTCTATAATTAAGGTATTACTTGAGACACACATTTTTCGGGATTCACGTTGCTTTCTACAACCAGCACAAAGTATAATCGCACCACGAGAGGCTGGAATCATTCAATAGTTGATTATTGCAAAACTAACACAAAATCAACGACAAGTGATGTATATAATCAGATGCAAATGAACTATTGATATGTATCTGATCAGTTGACGAGACTAGCTAGACGGCACTCGCACTCGTCAAACCGCCTACACCACTAGTCTCTTGCACAGTCCCTACACAGGCAAGACGATATACAAATGCGCCACGTGGGGTATAATTGGTGCGATTAATTATGTAGATTTTATGGACTGAATATTCAAATTCCAGCATCAGCTCATCTCCCGTGATGCAATACTCGATATTTGTTTCGAATCTGCTTGAACACGACACGTACCAATCATATTGTGGAAGTCGTATCGTCTGTTATAAGCAGGGAGGCGATGGTCAGTGCATTTTATCTAGCCTATTAACTATGGTGTTCTATTTGTGCCAATTTGCCAAAAGGCGACGCACGACGCGCGACGCGAAAAGTCGACGTCGTGTTTTGAAACGCGACGTCGCCCTTTCCGTCGCGCGTCGACTTTTACAATGTTAAAGAGATAGGCCAAAACTCGACGTCGTGTTTCAAAAGTCGACGTCGCCTTTTGGCCTATCTCTTAGCATTGTAAAAGTCGACGCGCGACGCGCGACGCGCGACGTCGCCTTTCAAAACGCGACGTCGACTTTTCGCGTCGCGTCGTGCGTCGCCTTTTTGAAGAATCAAAACTCGACGCGCGACGCGCGACGGAAAAAGTCGACGTCGCGTTTTAAAAGGCGACGTCGCCCTCTCCGTCGCGCGTCGCCTTTTGCAATGTTAAAGAGATAGGCCAAAACTCGACGTCGTGTTTCAAAAGTCGACGTCGACTTTTGTCCTATCTCCTAACATTGTAAAAGTCGACGCGCGACGCGCGACGGCGACGTCGCCTTTCAAAAATCGACTTTTCCGTCGCGTTTTGAAAGAAAGTCGACGCGCGACGCGCGACGGAAAAAGTCGACGTCGCGTTTCGACTTTACAATGTTAGGAGATAGGGCAAAAGTCGACGTCGGCTTTTGAAACACGACGTCGAGTTTTGGCCTATCTCTTTAACATTAGAAAACCCGATGCACGACGCGCGACGGAGAGGGCGACGTCGCCTTTTAAAACGCGACGTCGACTTTTTCCGTCGCGCGTCGAGTTTTGATTCTTCAAAAAGGCGACGCACGACGCGCGACGCGAAAAGTCGACGTCGCGTTTTGAAAGGCGACGTCGCCCTCTCCGTCGCGCGTCGACTTTTACAATGCTAAGAGATAGGCCAAAAGGCGACGTCGAGTTTTGGCCTATCTCTTTAACATTGTAAAAGTCGACGCGCGACGCGCGACGCGCGACGGAAAGGGCGACGTCGCGTTTCAAAACACGACGTCGACTTTTCGCGTCGCGCGTCGTGCGTCGACTTTTGCAAGTCGACGCGCGAGATCAAATTGGCACAAATAGAACACCATAATTAACCCTATCCGCCCTGGGCTTTTTGGGACCTGTTGTGGCCTGGGGGGGCTTAATTATTTTTCTTACCCCTTGAACTAGGGGGCTGAAACTTACCACACTATACCCTTGGGTGAAGCTCTACCAGAAAATGTAAAAAAAATGGCCGCTTTGATGACGTTACAGTGACGTCATTTTCAAAAACGGCAGTTTTTGGTCGATTTTTTAGTCAGATTTCCCGAATTTTTTATTTATGCAATTTCTCCGCAAAAACTACATGATAAATTAGTAAATATTAATGTGATGTGAAATAAAAAAATTTGCTCAGAAATCCTGAAGAAATATGACAAAAACATCACTTTTCTGGGACCCACGTGGCCGCCATCTTGAATTTTCCCATGATGTTCTGCTCGGGGGGTTATGCAAATAGGCTTAAAATGACCCCAATATGATAAACTATAAAGTCACGGAGTTTCAGCTCTCCAGTTTTTGGCCAGGTAGGGTATTGTAAAGTAAGGATGCAGACATCTAGTTCTTTTGCTTCTAATATAACATGTATATAATAACAAATATGGAAAATATCGGTCTAACAGAGAGTAAATATTTTAATTCAAGGCTCTGAATAAAACAGTTGGACTTCGACTAGACCCTCTGGAGGAAAAGCTCGGCGCGGACTACGTGGAGCACGATATCGGCTTGGACGTGGATTCCGACATTTTGTTCATGAGTCGCCGTACCAGTGCCCGCAGCCATGTTTACGGGTCAGAGCGCAGGCGCAGTTCTGGGCAGTCTCGAGTGGCTCCCTCTATGTATAGTATCGATACTAACGACAGGACTTGGGAAATCAACTTGAATAAATACGGACTTGAGAATCGCAAGAAATCAGCTGCGGATATAACTAACATTCCAAATATGGTTGTTACTTCTTACCATGACAACTAAATTATTCCCGTGGAACATGTAACAGAAAGGAGAGAATATATGTTGAGCCGTCCAGAATGTTTGATGGGTTGAAATCTCTCATCGGCTGTGCGTTGCAAGGACTCAATCCACTGGCCGCAGTCGGGAAAAGATTTTTAAGGCCACATACATGTATATACGGAATTGATGGATCTATAAAGTGATTGATTGTACTGTGAAAGATGCCTGCAATCGACCAAAAAACTTTTCTTATATTAGAGAAATTATCACTTTCTGTTGATTTTAATTAGTCGTCTACTTTGGGGCTTGTCAAGAATCAGCAGTTAACTCTCCATGAATGTTCTCTTTTGCAGCGTGTATATCAAACTGAACTTTACACAATGATCACCATTACTCTGTGATATTGACAATGTATCACGCTTCAATTGACTTATCTCCATACAATACTCCCTTCCTGGTGTTTCATGTACCAGGGCTCAATTACATAGGGGGGGATGGGGGGGCGTCATTATGTATTCGTGTCGAGTTGACAAAGGTCATTGATGCCGTATATAATAATAAGTATGAAGTGTCGCTTATATCCCATGCCCAGTAAAATTGCCGAATGATAAACCGCACACACCTCTATGACCGCACAAGGCATTATTGACCTTTGTGGCAGTGAACACGAATACATTATGACATCACGCCCCACAGGCATGACAGGTCAAATCATCTTCCTGCGCTTGCAGTTAAAATCTGCAATCTGGGTTTCATCAACGGGGACCCAGGAACACGTGCGTATGCAAGAGAGCATTGTGGGTCGACTGTGCATGCGCAATCGGAATTGCAGCGCTTGGTTTTGTTATTTATTCTCGACAGATTCAGTCGTTTTCTCTTTAGAAATGTCCTAGAGTAGCACTTGTTAATGTTTTATCGGTCTATATTTGAAATTATTTAACCATTCAGATACTAGGGGTAACTGTTCTTGATAAGGATATGATATTTTCCAATTTGTTGCAAGGGTCGCTGGTCTGAATATGAAAAATAATAAGGAAATGCCCTCGAAGAGGACAAAAGACTAGACTCCCAGACAGCTACAAGATGACGTTCTCTGATCCGACACCAGGGGGCGCTGTTATGAATAAATAAATGAATAAAGAATAACATCATTCAATGTTTGGTAAATATCAGCAGCAATAAAACACTTTACAATGCTGAGTTTAACACTTGTAAAGTGTTGTATTGCTCCTGATACGGCACTATAATGTTGCATATAACATTTTTTTCATCACTTTCTGAGAGTGTTACAAATATAACACTTTATATAATGTTGTCACTCCTCGGACATTTATAATGTTAAATACAACACTTTCATTTTAAGAGTGTTGCCCTATACTGAAACTGTAGTCCTCACCGAATATAGCCATATATATTTTAAGAGTGTTTGTCAATCCATGTAGATTCCCGAATCTTCACTGCCTAAAACGCCTAAACTGGTACTGGAATGAAGTGGGGTCCGCTTAAACGGTCCATTGGTTGTCTTTCACTGAATTTTCACAACATTTGGCTATCTTTCACAGGTTTAGTCACCGGTTCGGTGCTTGTTCTACATGATATGGGAAGAGTGACATCAATTCATTAATCGCATGAATTCATCAAATAGATCTACCTAGAGGACATTTTGTGCATCAAAGGGACTGGTATTAATTTATTTATTTACAATTCATTTAATCCTGGGGTAGAAGCAGCTGGAATGAATGAAAACAAATGCTATCACGCGTGGTTTCCATGGTATTCTGCATCTATTCATCCAACTCACAACGCGTCGTCTAGCCAAGTTCATAGCTACTCGCCTCCCTGGCAATCTTAATAAAATTAATCCTATCTGCTCCCCCATTTGGATATGTCGCTTGCAGCCCTACATCGCGACATATACGATTGAGGAGCATTGATAGTATATTAATTTATTACGATTGCCTCTCTGGTAGCTATGCCACAAGTCTGTTGCCGGTAAAAATATGAATATGGCGAATTTAACTTTTTCCATGCATGATTTTTGTTGACTGAGAATCGTGCAAAGAATATAAATCAATCTAAATGGACGCAGAAATCGTCCTCTTTTAGAAACAAAAATCCGAATTTTAACACTTCACGGCTGACCTCCAATTTTGTTACATCGTTGATAATCAAAAGGAATATTGAAGCGCACGCGTAGCCCAGTTGTGTATTGGAGAACGGATCAACACTAGGTTTTGATTTTCCACCATGTAACTGCGTTGGTGTCGGCGCTACCTGTAACCATCTTGGTGATCTACACGCGGTAAGACAGATCAGTAGTAGGTAAAACACGGCAGACGGCTCTTTTTCCAGGGAGGTACCTCTTGGTGCCCCTTTTTTCCAGGTTAAAGTATAGGGGGCGCCACATCACCTTTCACCTCTGTGGCGCCAGGTGGCGCCACCAGCTCAAGGTCACGTGGAGGTCAAAAGTAGTTCCGGCAACCTTTAACCTTTGTATTCCTCCGCGGTCTGGTGGTGATGCCGTCACTTCCGCGGACAGAAAGTAGTCCCATGTCAACCAAGTGACTTCCAATGTTAATGTATACGGGGAATGCCTAAAAAGAGTATGGGAATAGACGTTTTGTGACCGGGGTGGGTCCCTAGTGGACCGAATGGGTCGAGTGAGGTGTCAAAGTGAAGCGCTCCTCGAGGCCCATTCAGGCATGGGTGGGTGCATGTAAAATTAGGATTTTTTCCCGAAAATATAAAAAGCGAAACACGGACTTTGACCCTAAAATAGGGGAAAACCCCTATCAACTCTAGCCAAAAGGGCTAATATCGGTCCCCGGGCTTATCGGGGCCTGCCTATCAAGTCAATGGGGTGGGTGCATGTAAAATTAGGATTTTTTTCCGAAAATATAAAAAGCGGAACACGGGCTTTACCTCTACAATAGGGGTCTGTATCATACAATATAAGGGAAAATGCCTGTATGGGGTATGGGGATGGTCATTTTTTTTCGTTTGCTTTACTATGGGTTGTGGGGTCTCGTTTTTCTCGTCTCGCCGAGAAAAACACAATGGGAGGGGTCCCGGAGCGAATCGGTGAAATTTTGGGCAAAAGTCACCGAGGTCTGTATATAGGCTCATACTGGCTATATGGGGGGAGGGGTGGTCAATTTTTTTTGTGGGTGTTACTATGGGTTGTGGGGTCTCGTTTCTCTCGTCTCGCCGAGAAAAACACAATGGGAGGGGTCCCGGAGCGAATCGGTGAAATTTTTGGGAAAAGTCACCGAGGTCTGTATATAGGCTCATACTGGCTATATGGGGTGTAGGTTCAACCTGGGAAATTCACACACGTTCATTGTGATATGGGTTGTTTGAATTTGTTTTTCACGTCTCGTCATTTAGAACACGATGGGAAGGGTTTCGAAGCGAAAAGGTGAAATTTTTGGAAAAGTACCGGGTAGGTGTGGATAGGCCCATTAACTCCATACTGGCTATATGGGCGTATAGGTTCAACCTGGGAAATTCACACACGTTCATTGTGATATGGGTTGTTTGGATTTGTTTTTCACGTCTCGTCATTTAGAACACGATGGAAAGGGTTTCGAAGCGAAACGGTGAAATTTTTGGAAAAAATTCACCGAGGCCTGGGTAAGCCCATAGGCCTATACTGCATGGCTATGGGGTATAGGCCCATACGGAGTGGACGTTTTGGGGTCTAGGTGAGCCCCTAATGATCCTATGGTGTCGTATGAGGTCTTATTTTGAAGCTCTCGTGGAGGAGCATCCGACTGGACTAATAGTTCGTCCGTTTTCTGCGCAGTCTGGTGGAACTGACGTCATTCTGCGCATGCGCAGTAGAGAAAGTGTATGGAAATAGACATTTTGGCGCCGACATGGGTCACTATGGGTCCAATGGAGTCGTATGAGGTCTTATGTTGAAGCTCTTGTGAAGCAGCATCCGACTGGACTCAGGGTTCGTCCGTGTTCAAGAGTCTGCGCATGCGCAGTCTGGTCGTAGTATAGAAAGTAGGCATGTTGGGGGATGCGTGGGGGTGTGTTTTAACCCACCACTAGGGGTCCATGGTTGTGGTTGGGTGGTGTGGGTTCTGCGCACAGACGTCACTTCCGGGTTTCACTAAAACTACCTTCGAACACAGAAGAGTTCCAATTTTCCCCTTAGACGTAGGGTCAGGATGTTCAACATCCGGGTTTTCCCCGGCCCGGCCCGGCCCGGCCCGGCCCGCCCCGCCTCGGCCGCAGCGCACGCGCGCGCGCGGGTTATCCGGAAGTGCGCGGCATCACCGAAAGTGCGCGGATGAATGTCGGGTCAAAAGGTCAAAGGTCACATCCAGGTCAAAAGGTCTCCCTTTCGGCAATGTTCGGCAACAATGGTTGCGGCATCGATATACAGAGCTTGAACCCAAAAAGGGGATTGTAAATTAACCTGGGAAGGATGGGCAGGTCCATTTGCACCAATCAGCGGTCGAGAAAAAGAGCCAATGAGTGATCGATAAAAGAACCAATGGACGGGTACTAGAATTTCGCTCACGTCTGCA
The DNA here is from genome assembly GCA_036873755.1 of Hanleya hanleyi. Classification (NCBI taxonomy): domain Eukaryota; kingdom Metazoa; phylum Mollusca; class Polyplacophora; order Lepidopleurida; family Hanleyidae; genus Hanleya; species Hanleya hanleyi. The sequence continues at coordinate 20,547 of JAVTVY010010381.1, read as the reverse complement.
ACCTACATCCGGGTACTAGGATGCTTTCGCCTACGTCCGCGCCTACATCCGGGTACTTCTATGTAGGTATAATAAAAGTGGGAATGTTTAGGGCATTGCTGCATTCATTGCCCTGCCGATCGGAGCTACCTGACCAGCCTGAGCCTATCTGACGAGAGGAGCTACTTGCCTGAGCCTCACCAGCCTGAGCCTGCCTCACCGGAGCTATACCATGAGACGTGAAGAAGATTTTCCAGGGGATCCAGGAGCGCCTCCGGCGCTGTAATCTTTGTTGTTGTTGTTGCTCTCTTTTTTGGACTAACCCATCAGAATAGTACGTATCATGGACTACACCCGTAGAGCTACGTCTAGACACGCATGTGTGACATGGTCTATAAAACACGTCTCTCTGGACCCTACACCTCCATTCCTACGGTTTCAGAGCCATGACGGACACCCGTCCCTATGCGACCGTGGTTAATTCACTCACGGGTTACCGAGCAGTGGTTCGGTCCATGTTTTCAGATGGCGACGACAACGAGGGGCGACGCCAGATCCTGAACGAGTTCACAGAAGCGGTCCTCGACAGAGTGCACTCGATGGAGAGGTGTACCATCACTCACCACTACTGGACTATGACAGTCATCCTTGATGCTCGGGCTATGGACCACGAGCGCTCACGCCGGAATCAGCGACGGCTGGTTGGCCTAGTCATGGTCTGTGCCCTATTGACCATGGCGCTGTGGCATTGACAGTGGGACCTGACTATAAATACGAGGGTCAGACATAGTGTGCGTCATTCACCGATCGTCATTGGGTCAACCATGTCACTAGTTCTACGAGCCATCCTTCCCCTTACACCCCAGGTGGGGTTACACGTCTATGAAGATAAAGTCATCCTCGTGGAAGACCGTGGAGATGTTTGCTGGTCGCGCGCTGAGACCGTATCGAATACGGTTACGCTACACCGTGACGGCTGGACCAAATTTAAACGGGTGTTGAGCGGCGAGGTCGACGGACACCTCATCCACATAGGCAATGCCATCTACGTACACCGTGGACCCTTCTTCCCACGCCTGGGCCGCTACCAAGACCACACGCGAGGCTTCACCCTAGGGACTAGTCCATAGTTTCGGATTATTGGTCCCCCTCAAAAATTTTAATACAGCAGAGCGTCCGGGTCTGACCACATGATAATTATCCTTCCCTTTTTGGTAACCAGTATTTATAGTACCAAGCTTCTGGGTACTACCATTCCTTCAAAATGACATATGCGGATGGGTGGCTCGGTTGAGCTATATGGCGAATCGGGCCGCGAAGTCAACCTTCGTCAGCCTCAGTTTCGTACGTTTTTCAGGTGTTTAAAAATAGGGTTATGTTACATATGGAATATGTGACAAAAAACGGCCTGGTCGACCCCATATTTTGGATAGCTTTTTTATCTCGCCTCGAGACGGGGAATACTGAGACGAAATCTTATTGAAATCGATTGTCAAGATTTTTCCAGGAAATGAATGAAATATGGCGTATTTTGGGTCATTTTAATAGATTTCCCAGAAAATATGGACTACGTTCCGAGGGAAGAAAATTTATCCCGGGTTGAATTTGCATAACTGGCTTGGATGCTGAATTAATGATTTGAGCATTCCCATGAAGAAAATATATACTTTTATATGGGTTTTCTGCATGGTTTGGCATCTCAGAAAGACGGAAGGGCTATACCAAGGGTCTATTTCCAGCAACGAGAGGTCTACTGTGGACTGCACCCCTAGACCCCGATCTGTGGACAGCCTTCGAGAAAGTGATGCCTATCGTGGACCAGCTGTTTACACCGGACGAGCGGTCATCAGACGAGTTGGAGTGGGCTCGTGCCCTGAGAGAAGCGGCGGCAGAACCCAATGAGCAAATGTCTAGCAATGAACCAGACGACGATGCCATTGATTACCCGGCTAGACTTTGACCACCCGATCCTTTGATCTCACGGGGTTCTCCCTATAAATACGAGAGACAGTCAAATCTGGTATCATTCACGTACTGACCATGACGGAGCATATAATACTGGCGTATCTCAGCTTGACCCCCGAGGTTTTCCTGCACGTTTATGCGGATAAGGTCGATATCATGGAGGAGGTGGGAGACATCTGTGATGCGGACCCTACACAACCGTGCCCGGCCCACATTCGTCTGTCCCGGGAGGGCTGGACCAAATTCAAACGGGTGTTGTCTGGTGAACTGGACGGCGACCTCATCCACTTGTGTCACGATGTGTACATCCGACGCGGCAATTTCTTTGCTCAATTGGCTCGGTTAGATGGGGGTACAGTGCATTTTACCCTTCACCCTGATCTATGGTCTGCATTGGAAGATGCCGTGGTAGATGTGGATCAAGTGCTTATCAAGCGGTCATCAGACGAGTTGGACTGGTCATTTACCATGGACACTGTGGAAGCCAACAAAGAAAATCAGAAAGAAACTCCGGCCCAAGATATACCCGTTATAAATAAGCGATAAAGACAGGATCCATCATCATTTGTCACCATGAAGCGCTGGGAGAAGGTGTTGGATAACTTATACTACAGTCCCGACACTCTGGCGGCCTATAGTGCATTGTCGGCTCTCTATCGAGCGGCCAAACCCCAGGGGATACAACGTGCCCAAGTCCCAGATTGGTTAAGAAAACAAGACACCTATACCTTACATCGATCTGTCCGTCGCCATTTTCTACGGAACCGGGTCATCGTGGGAGGAATAGATGCCCAGTGGCAAGCGGATTTGGTCGATATGAGCGCCTTTGCCAAACATGAGAATCGGTATATCTTAACGTGCATCGATATCCTATCGAAGTATGCGTGGGTGGTACCCATCCGGACGAAAACGGGGGCGAATCTCATAGCGGCGTTCAAAGATATCTTCAAGACCGGGCGCAAACCTTTGTATTTGGAAACCGACGAAGGCACGGAATTCCTCAACAGACCGTTCCAACAGTTTCTGAAAGCCCAGAAGGTGTTTTTCTTCCATACGTACAACGAGACCAAGGCTTCCGTGGTGGAAAGGTTCAACAGGACATTCAAAGGTCGCACGTATAAATATTTCACCTATAAGAATACAAGGCGGTACATCGATGTTCTCCCGAAACTTGTGAGTGGTTACAATCGAGCCTATCACCGGAGTATAGAGAGAGCCCCCATTACCGTGACCCAACGCAATGAAGCCCAAGTCCGGCGTGTCTTGTACCCCAGGCAATCGCAGCGAACGATGAAGGCGGTGTACAAGGTCGGGAACCCTGTACGGATCAGTAAAGTCAAAGGTCAATTTGAGAAAAGTTACTTGCCCAACTGGAGCGATGAGCACTACCTGATTAAACGGCGCCTACCCCGACAGCAGCGAGTCTATGAACTGGAAGATCTTCAAGGGGAACCGTTGCTAGGGACGTTTTACGAGACGGAATTACAGCCTGTCGTAAAAACACAGCAATACTACTACACGGTGGAGCAGATTTTGAAAACGGAACGTCGGCGTGGTAAACTGTTTCATCTCGTCAAATGGCAAGGCTGGCCCAGTTCCTTCAATTCCTGGGTGGCGGCCAACCAGGTGAAACGACTATAAAGCCAGACACCACTACCGTCATCCTTCATTCCACGTTCGACCATGGTGCTATGGACAAGCAGCAGCTGCCTCTGAACACAGCGTCTCCCAAAACGCGCAAAGCGCAAGTGGGCGTTGCTAACCCTGCTGAGTGTGTTGTACGGAGGTGTGTGTTGTCCCTTATATGTGTTGTAATTACGACGTAGCCTATGTCAGCACGTTACTTAACCAACTGAGAACACCAGCCATCAGTGAAACCGGTCTACAGATAGCACCAGTCAACCCCGTTTCGAGCCCAGTCACCACCACACCCCGTGTACAAGCCCCATCGAGCTCCACATCAAGCTCCACACCTACACCAAGTACACCCACTACGTATGAAAACCCACCGGATTTCATCCCTCACACTGAACAGACAACGACGACCAACGTTGTACCCACCACCATCATCACTCGCAGTGAACAGACAACGACGACCGACGTTGTACCCACCACCACCACTCCAGTTCACTCGTACCAAATTTACAAGAGCGGGTTACCACGACAGCGCATACAGCTCGAACCATGGACCCTCGGTGGCAGCATCCCTTCACTTGCGTCATCGCAGGACCGACGGGCTCCGGCAAAACGCACTTCGTCAGGAAGCTCCTTCAACACGCCGACAGCATGATCACCCCACCCATTGCCCGAGTCCTGTGGTGTTACGGAGAATGGCAGGCAGCGTATGCAGCAATGCCCCATATCACGTTCGTGGAAGGCCTACCCAACCTGGCCGATTTGGAACCCGACACCTTGGTGGTTCTGGATGATTTCATGGCGGAGACGGATGCGCGGGTCACCCAACTCTTTACCAAAGGCAGCCATCATCGACGGCTCAGCATCATCTACATTGTGCAGAATCTGTTCAGTAAAAACAAAGAACATCGGAACATCAGCTTAAATGCCCACTACCTGGTGGTCTTCATAAACCCGCGAGATACCACTCAACTGCTACACCTGGCGAGACAGATGTATCCCGGCCGCACACCGTTTGCGTTGGAAGCCTTTAAAGATGCCTCAACCCCTCAGCACGGGTATATGCTCTTCGACCTCAAGCAAGCACGAACCGGCATCTTTCCCGGAGAGACCCACCACGTGTACATGCAAAAATAATGTAAACACACCACAGTGGCGCCCCCAGCTGGAGTGTGTGTGTTTGATGATGGGGATAATAAAAAGAATTAATACCACAGCATGGTTGACTTTGTCTCTGTTCGATATTCAGGAGATAGCCCGCAAAAGGATAAAAGAGCAGAGTAGTGAGTTCTAGCATTAGTTGTACATGATGTCTGCGCGAGTACGGAAGCACGCTCCGACACTCCGTGTATTGAAGACGGCCCCACCCGAGTTGGTCAGAACCATTGTACGCGGTGCGAACCCTGACCTTGTACGCTGTCTGTGCGAGATCGGGTACAACCTGTTAAATGGCAACACTCCACTGACTCCGGCTCAGAAGACCAAGCTGGCCAAGCATAAGACAGGTCTCCGAACCCTAGTCCAGAAGCGAGTCTCTCAAACACAAAAGAAAAAGGTGTTACAGAAAGGCGGCTTTCTCGGGGCCATCTTAGCACCGTTGGCCGCTTCCGTGTTGGGTCCAGTATTGGGTGGACTCTTCGAGCGACAATGAACCACACGAAAAAAATGGTCCTCGTCGAACCACGGTTCCTTCAAAACCTCCAATCGCCCTACCCTGTTCCACCTACGGTGAAGACCATAAACACCCTCGATGAAGAGATGCAACAGATCTTACAGAGACCGGGTTAAGCGACAGTGAGAAAGTACAACGGTACAATGAGACGCTTCAACGGTACATGACGTTCATGGACCAATACAAAATCCTCTCTACCCCACCACCACCACCACCACCACGCGACACACCGCCGACCTCAGCACCGCTCCAACAGCCGCCATTACCAGGGGTACCACCCACAGCCCCACAGTGGGTGGAAGACGAAGTGCTGAAGAGTGTACCTGCATCGTTCAAGAAACAAGCTGGCTTGGTATTACAACGGATGAAACAGAATCCTAACATGACTTGGAATGATAAAGGCGAACTCCTGGTACAGAATCAGGTGGTCCCCGCGACCCACATGACGGATTTAGTGAATGACCTAATGCGTCAACGCAGGTCGCACACAGATCCTCGAGGATGGGAGGTCTTCGCTCAAGGCATGAGAGAGATGCATGTACCACAGCAATTGGTGGGGAATCCCCATCGCTGGGCCTTTATGCAGCGGACCCAGCAATCGCCGAGTGGCCCACTACCTTCTTGGGAAGCCGAATGGGAACCGGGGTCACCCCCCAAAACACCACCACAACGGCCACCTTCTTTTCAGGCCTTTAAAAAACCACCCTTGATCAGGACACCCCACATCTCCAGAGCCGTGACACGTAGCAAGTCACCGCGACGAACACGACGCCGGACACAACCGCCCAAGGCCTGGAACACCTATTAAAACCAACAGCAGCAGCAGGACAGCTCAGTCGCCATGTTTTACCTCACCCTACCCAGTAACAGTTCGCTGGATGTGTTTCCTGACAACACCTTGGCCAAGTACGTCACCCAGTTACCGCAACCGTTGCATTTACCTGGACGATGGGAATGTGGCCTCGTGGATATCCAATACCCTTACTCGTGGTACAACGTGCGAGCCAATGAAGTGTGGCACGAGGTGACCTACGAAGGCAAAAACACCCGACTCACCCTCCCCGAAGGCCAATACGATACCCCCAAGGAGTTCATACAGGGGCTGACAAGGCTGTTGCATTATAAGGCTCTACGGGAGGTCACGAATACTTCAAAACCCATCAAATCCTTTCCCTTCAAGAATCACGTGGACTTCGATTACAACGCACACAACGACAAGGCACAGATCCTCCTCACCGCCAACGTGAGTGTCGTACTGAGTCCTATCCTACAGCAAATGCTGGGTCTCGCTCACCCGACCTACACGGATCCATCCGAGGACCATGGCCACATCCCGATGGATATGAAGTCGGGTATGTACGGACTCTACGTCTACTCGGACGTGGTGGACAACCACATCGTGGGCGATATCAACACACCTCTGTTACGGGTGGTCCCCATTAAAAAGACGTATGGAGATCAAATCACGCACAGTTTCACTCACATGCTCTACCTGCCCGTACGACAAACCGACATCAACACTATCACGGTGGATATAAGAGATGACACGGGACGACCGGTGGCATTCGAACGAGGAAAAGTGGTGCTGACACTTCATTTTCGACAAGCACGTGCTCCCCACTTTGCATAATGAAAGTACCTTACGAGAGCGATGCACGGAGCTATATGGACTATTATGCTCAACAGGCCGGGGGTGGCTTTCCGGTCTTTAGCGGTGCACGCATGCAACGAGGACATGGGCTGAGGAACATACTCGGCAGCATCGTCACGCGTGGGGTGAAAGCGATCGGCAAACAAACGGTACACAGTGGACTGCAAGTCGCCGGTGATGTCTTGGGGGGTACGGCACCCAAAGAAGCCTTGAAACGGCGGGCCAAAGAAGCGGGCGGCGTCTTGGTGGCCAAAGCACAAGGCACCGTAGGGAATAAAAGACCTGCACCACCGAGACCACGCACCAGTCGACGACCGACCCAGCGACGACGCACATCGAAGACCCAGGATATCTTTTCTTAAACATGTCCTTAATCCACGCAGAGTCCTGTCCCTCCACCAACAGTGAATTTGATTTGTGGACCGTCCCGCCTACACAGACCAGTGCCGAACAAGGATTATGGGTGGAGCATCTCCCGCTCTCCAGCATCAACGAAACGGGGCCCATCGAGTTCACCATCAGTAATGCGGATACGGCCTATGTGGATTTAGCCCATACGTACTTGTATGTGAAAGCCAAGGTCGTCAATGGGGATGGCTCCAGAATCATCCAAGCTGCAACGGTGGGCCCGACGAATCTCTGGCTGCACTCGATGTTTCAACAGGTGGATATTTTTCTCAGCGACAAACTCATCAGTGACTCGACCAACACGTACCCCTATCAAGCCTACATCAAGACACTGTTGTCGTATGGACGAGAGGCTAAAAAATCTCAGCTGACAGCCGCTTTATTCTACCAGGACACAGCTGAGCACATGGACACGGTGGACAATGAAGGATATAACAAACGGAAGGCTTTCACTGCGAACGGCGCCTCGGTGGATCTCATGGGTCGACTACACGCTGACATTTTCATGCAAGACCGGTACCTCTTGAACAAGATCCCCATCAAACTCCGACTGATACGGGCGCCTCCGACCTTCGCCTTGATGGCCACTAACGTAGATGGGCATGCAGCTGACTATAAGGTTGTTATCCAAGACGCAGTCCTGTATGTCCGAAAAGTGAAACCGAATCCAGCCGTTCAACTGGGACACCTCAAAGCCTTGGAAACAAAACCAGCCCCGTACCCTATCCGACGTGTACAAACCAAAGTGTTCTCTGCGCCTGCTGGAAATATGAGCGCAAACAAAGAAAACCTGTTCCTGGGGGAACTAACCAAGCGATTGATCCTGACCTGTGTGGAAAATACCAGTTTCAGCGGAGCCTACCCAGAGAATCCGTTTGACTTTAAACATTTCGGCATCAATTTTGTGGCCCTGCATGTGGATGGACAACAGGTCCCAGCCACGGCCTTAACACCGAACTTTGGGCGCAGGAATTTCATTCGAGCCTATCAGAGCCTGCTTACAGCCACCACCTTAGAGAACGACCATCAGCTGGCCCTGGCCAAGCAAGGCAATTTACGGTTGGAAATCACCTTTGCACGAGCCCTGGGGACCACCGTCAATGTGATCTGCTACGTTGAGTTTGACAACATCATTCAAGTGGACAAGGCGCGCAACGTCCTGTGTGACTTTTCCACCTAACATGGATACAGACCAGATAACCACCGTGCTGGAGAATGACCCAGGGACACGTATGGTCTTTCAAGGGGTGTTCGCCCGAGATGTGTTCCCATTAGACCGTGTGTATCCTGCTGCATACGTTCTCAACACGGACCCGATGGATCGGCCCGGTGAACATTGGGTGGCCGTGTACTTGACAGAAGCGCAGGGCGAATACTTCGACCCGTACGGCCTGCCACCCCTCCATCCCGATTTAACAGACTTCATGGATCAAGGCACAGAGACGTGGTGTTGGAACAGTGAAACGTTGCAAAGCCTGACCAGTAGCGTGTGCGGACAATATTGCTTGTTTTACCTGTACCATCGATGCCGGGGAAGACCCTTATCTACCATCGTACAGATGTTTGACGAGTACCCCAAGGCCGAGGACCGCGATGTACTCGTATATGACTGGGCCGCCCATCATTTCAATGTACAAGCCCCGTTCTGGGCTTAAGTTCTTTCAATGTACAAGCCCCCCTGTTCTGGGCTTAAGTTTACAAGCCCCCTGTTCTGGGCTTAAGTTTTATCGATTTCAATGTACAAGCCCCCTATTCTGGGCTTCAGTTTTCACGTGGTTGTTCTCACGTTGTTGTTGTTGAATAAAAAAACAAAATGAGATCTCACCCCAAAAACCCTGTCTTGTGTGTTTTCTATATGAGCGTATTGCATGAAGGCTATAACAGACATGTGGGGATTCGGTGAAACTGGCTTCGAACACCGTGGAGAAAGTAGCCAATCAGTGGCCTAGGATAATCCGAAATTCACTCGCGCAGGCGTGCGGCCGGATAACCCGCGCGCGCGCGCTGCGGCCGGAGTAGCCCGCGCTCGCGCGCGCGCTGCGGCCGGAGTAGCCCGCGCGCGCGCGCGCGCTGCGACCGGGGCGGGGCGGGCCGGGCCGGGGAAAACCCGGATGTTGAACATCCGGACCCTACGTCTAAGGGGAAAATTGGAACTCTTCTGTGTTCGAAGGTAGTTTTAGTGAAACCCGGAAGTGACGTCTGTGCGCAGAACCCACACCACCCAACCACAACCATGGACCCATAGTGGTGGGTTAAAACACACCCCCACGCATCCCCCAACATGCCTGCTTTCTATACTACGACCAGACTGCGCATGCGCAGACTCTTGAACACGGACGAACCCTGAGTCCAGTCGGATGCTGCTTCACAAGAGCTTCAACATAAGACCTCATACGACTCCATCGGACCCATAGTGACCCATGTCGGCGCCAAAATGTCTATTTCCATACACTTTCTCTACTGCGCATGCGCAGAATGACGTCAGTTCCACCAGACTGCGCATGCGCAGAATATTGAAAACGGACGAACTATTAGTCCAGTCGGATGCTCCTCCACGAGAGCTTCAAAATAAGACCTCATACGACACCATAGGATCATTAGGGGCTCACCTAGACCCCAAAACGTCCACCCGTATGGGCCTATACCCCATAGCCATGCAGTATAGGCCTATGGGCTTACCCAGGCCTCGGTGAACTTTTTCCAAAAATTTCACCGTTTCGCTTCGAAACCCTTCCCATCGTGTTCTAAATGACGAGACGTGAAAAACAAATCCAAACAACCCATATCACAATGAACGTGTGTGAATTTCCCAGGTTGAACCTATACCCCCATATAGCCAGTATGGAGCTATATGAGCCTATATACAGACCTCGGTGACTTTTCCCAAAAATTTCACCGATTCGCTCCGGGACCCCTCCCATTGTGTTTTTCTCGGCGAGACGAGAAAAACGAGACCCCACAACCCATAGTAACACCCACAAAAAAAATTGACCACCCCTCCCCCCATATAGCCAGTATGAGCCTATATACAGACCTCGGTGACTTTTCCCCAAAATTTCACCGATTCGCTCCGGGACCCCTCCCATTGTGTTTTTCTCGGCGAGACGAGAAAAACGAGACCCCACAACCCATAGTAACATCCACAAAAAAAAATTGACCACCCCTCCCCCCATATAGCCAGTATGAGCCTATATACAGACCTCGGTGACTTTTCCCAAAAATTTCACCGATTCGCTCCGGGACCCCTCCCATTGTGTTTTTCTCGGCGAGACGAGAAAAACGAGACCCCACAACCCATAGTAAAGCAAACGAAAAAAATTGACCATCCCCATACCCCATACAGGCATTTTCCCTTATATTGTATAATACAGACCCCTATTGTAGGGGTAAAGTCCGAGTTCCACTTTTTATAGTTTCGGGAAAAAATCCTAATTTTACATACACCCACCCCATTGACTTGATAGGCAGGCCCCGATAAGCCCGGGGACCGATATTAGCCCTTTTGGCTAGAGTTGATAGGGGTTTTCCCCTATTTTAGGGTCAAAGTCCGTGTTTCGCTTTTTATATTTTCGGGAAAAAATCCTAATTTTACATGCACCCACCCATGACTGAATGGCCCTCGAGGAGCGCTTCACTTTGACACCTCACTCGACCCATTCGGTCCACTAGGGACCCACCCCGGTCACAAAACGTCTATTCCCATACTCTTTTTAGGCATTCCCCGTATACATTAACATTGGAAGTCACTTGGTTGACATGGGACTACTTTCTGTCCGCGGAAGTGACGGCATCACCACCAGACCGCGGAGGAATACAAAGGTTAAAGGTTGCCGGAACTACTTTTGACCTCCACGTGACCTTGAGCTGGTGGCGCCACAGAGGTGAAAGGCGATGTGGCGCCCCCTATACTTTAACCTGGAAAAAGGGGCACCAAGAGTTACCTCCCTGGAAAAAGAGCCTTCTGCCGTGTTTTACCTACTACTCATATCTTATGGTCAATGTTACATGACACACTGGGTGAAATTACATGATATGTGATAGTTTTATGATGACACGAGACGATTCGGATGTACTAACCAGGAGGAAATGGCTCACGAGGATAGATAGATGAATTGACGTCACATGAGAGGAGCGGAGTTTAGACGGAAATTTACCATCTTCACCACGTCAAGGTTTCTATTTGTGAGCCAAAGGCGAACCCTTGACCAACTTGCATAGCAGACCGCGTTCCGCCCACACTACAGTTACGTGACCTAGAAAAACCGCGCTGATGGTAAAATACGTTTGGGTTTTACTTTCGCTGCTAAACTATTCGCTGAAACCGAATGTAAAATATTTAATCCAAGCACGCATTACAATAAAATATTAATGGATAGACCAGTGAAATTTTATAGACATCCGTGCGTTTCAACCCAACTCAAGTCCTTCAGTGGGAAGGTGCGGTCGGATACACTGACATCGCGGACCGCCTTTAAAGTTTCCTACATTTGCCTGGCTTGTTGGATGTTTGTTGGTAGATGAATGGGTTTATTTTCTCTTCAAACAGATTTTGTTTTAAAATATGTTTCCTTTCTATTTATTAATGTTCATGGTTGTTGAAAACGCGCATGTTCCTCTGCGACTGGGTATCGCACAAGCTATGGTGTTTTCGAATCTGTTGTCACGGTCGCGGTGCTTAAGTGATCTGATTGATCAATATGTGCAGGATGTTGCTTTTGCTGATTGGCTGACATCTACCGCTGTGTTGTCGTTGATCGAGATACATTGCCCAAGCGTTGCTCTAGGATAGAGATACCCCTGGTTTTAGCGAGGATGAAATTTACATGCGCTGGAATCTAATTAAGAAATAATTCCTTGGTTACTGTGGTTATAACACCTAGAATAGATCGGGCTGCAATAGGAGGAGTCTAAGTTTCGTCACGAAGGCCGTAGGCCCGAGTGATCAAACGTGATCAAACAGCACAATGTAGAGATGTTTCCTGAAAAGAAAGATATTCTCGTGTATTTAAAACTGGATTAACACCACTATACCCGACAAAAAATGCTTTGGCCCGCCAAATAATCGAAGCAAGCAACACCTGCAAGTCGCGTGCCTGAAAGCGACACGGTTTGGAGAGTCCTCAATATGACACCTATAGGGGCGTGCTAAAACGCCATTAACGATCAAAATAATGAAAGCGTAAGTCTTGGTTTTAGAATACATGTGAAATTCTCCCGTCATCCAATGATTGGATTTTGTACCTATCATAAAGTCCCTAAAGGCTTAGCGACACCAACATCTTTGAATAAATCTCCGCGGAAGAAAACTCTTTCGCCAACGTTACTTGCCCCCTCTTAATTGGTTCCATGATGTACAAGAAAATAAGCAGACGATAAAATTTTTGTATTATACCTCATGTAAATTCGTAAAGTTTTCATTAGTTGACAGCCTGTCACGTGTCATTCTACAAATCGTGATGTTCAGTGATGATGCAGTCATATCTTGCCTTACCGTTGAATAAATGCCATGTGCAACGCTCTGCCGTGGTACATGACATTTATTCCACGGCGACATCTGCCGGATCAAGAGTTGCCTCCCATAGTGCGCGCGCTGACATACTCCCCGAAAGTCGACCCGACGTGTATACGTCGGCCCGTTGGTGATTGAAATTAGTATATGTGATTTGGTAATTGACTGAAATAAATTTGGCATCTTTTGAAAAGGTACGTAAGATCACTGCGAACGTTACTCATCCAAATTATGCGATTGAGTCGACAAACAAACCGAAATCGAACAGTTGATCTTGACACGGCGTTTTAAAATCAACAACGGTCGCGCAGTGTTGAACACGATATGCTTATTTCATCGTACCATCCTCATTCACATGATTATACAGTCCCCATTTTACTCAAATAGGACATTCGGTATAATAGAACTGCGCGCTCGTTGTACATCACTTGTCTCGAGCTGACAAATCGTGATGTCCACTCTATAACATGCAATATTTGTATAATATTCTTTTCAGTCCTATTACCCTCCTGGGCGAGTTCAACTGGACATGCGAAGAAACTTACGACGTCAAATAATCCACACCGATTGGTTGAGAGGTAGGATCTATTGGAATTAGATCACACTTGGGCTTCCTTCTTTATATGTAATAAGGTTATTCGGTAAAACACATGAGGTGTGGTAGAATTTAAACCAGACATCACGTACCAGCCATGCGATATTTCTAATATCGCACATGCAGTATTAGAAATACCAAAATGTGTAGACATATAACAACAAGCGAAGATCAAAGAAAAATCGATACCGTAGTAGTTTGTTTTTTTTGTTTTTTTCTTTTGTTTGTTTGTGTGTTTTTTGGGTTTTTTTTTTTTTTTTATTATCAGGAATAAAGCGTGCACCGATCTTTTTTTTTAGGGCACGACAAAACAGGGAATTTTGAAAAGGACGCGCAGGCAAGTTGGCAATGCATACACTACGTGTACCTGTACTTTGAAAATATTAAATTTACTAACCCACCTGATAGAGCGTCGTGGCACAGAGTGGTTTGTGAAGTCTTCCTGTATACCCGCTTCAATGCACATAGATTTGACGATGGTGGCAAGTTTATTGGTTGAGCTTGAGAATCGCAGACCTTGGCCTGGAAGGGGGTGCCTTAGCTCCGGTGTAGCCTTGTTCCATACTACGTGAGAACAACGCTACGGCTGCAAGCCAGTCACCAGATCGAGTTGTTGGGAAATTGCCGTACGGGCAATATTTGCCGAACCAATTGACCATAACCAATAAAATAATTCGATTCTATGTCCACTTACCTTTCATAAAAATCCTTGTTTATGATTGACCGTCCGTTTTTAGCTTGGCAAGAGATCGAAACTCGGACGAGGGGGGGTAAAACTGTCCACATCGCCGCCATCTTTACATCGAAAAGTTTTACATGGACAGTATAACCCCCTCGTCCGAGTTTCGATCTCTTGCCAAGCTAAAAACGGACGGTCACTCATAAACAAGGATTTTTATGAAAGGTAAGTGGACATAGAATCGAATTATTTTATTGGTTATGGTCAATTGGTCTGGCAAATATTGCCCGTACGGCAATTTCCCAACAACTCGATCTGGTGACTGGCTTGCATCCGTAGCGTTGTTCTCACGTAGTATGGAACAAGGCTACACCGGAGCTAGGGGTGCCTGTACATGGATCCATCCTTTACAACTGTCAAATAATCCCTGTGCACATCATCAGGCTTCGCGGATGACTCGGCTCGGAGAAGTGGTTCAGAGTTTTTGCAGTAATATTTCTCTGATCGACACCGCCTGCAAAATTTCTGGATGTCCTCCATCGGAACTCTACGTAAGGTTTTCCATCGCTCTGTATACACTTGAACTGGCTGACGGCTAACGCCCGATGCTCATAAAATCCCCGAAAACTGAACGACTCACAGTTGTAGTAAAATATTGTATTAGTACCACTCTTTGATGTTGAGTTACCAAGTTATCTTTTCTTTCAAAGTGTAACTTCCTTTTCTTCAGATATTTGGTCGGCTTGTTTAACCGAAACGCTCACTCCAGGCGCTAACAGCTGTTCCTTCCTTGCATCAAGCGTTTTGCGGAAGTTATAGAACTGGGCATTTTTGGTGTCAAGAAAGTTTCAGTCGTGGATTCCTTTCTCTCGCACATACCGTAATAGTCATCAACAAAATTGATAAAGTGTCCATGGTGGGTTAGGAGCACCGTCTATCCATCTCGTTTCAACGACAAAACAGGACGGCATGTGATCTAGCTGTTCACAATTCGCCTTCAAAACGGGTATGAAATTCTCCGACCGCCTTCTAGTATCTCGCCAGGCGTCGAAAACTTTTACACTCCACGATGTATTTCGTCTGGTGTTTTTACCCGTGTGGTTTCCGGGTATGAAAGGGAATAGGAACCAAACGTCGTGATATGACGGAAATAGTGTTGAAAGTGACGTTAAATCATATTCACTCACTCACTCTCTTGGTTCTTCTTTAATGACTTAATATTCGCTACAGAAACGGGATTTCCGAAACATGATTCACGATCATTAGTTTTGGGAGTCGGGCTTCTCAAGATCATCGATCAACTTGTCCAGCTCCGGGTCTGTCGATCGCAGGGAGAACACACCAGTGTCATCTCCAATCTGCTAACAAGTCGAATTTACACCCCGATACGAAGTCCGACATAATGAACAACGGAATCCACATAACTGTTCAGTGTTGAAATGACTGGATGATTGTTTCTGTCCTGCACCTTGACTTAGGAAAATGTTGTTTTGTCTAACATGGCATAATATAGAGCTGATGCTGCACCTGGCTAATTGAATCGATTTCAGCTGACATCGCATTGCGACGTTTAAAGGTCAATGCGGTTTTACGGGCTTCTGCTTGTAGAACATCTCACCGGCTCTTAACGTCGCAATGTGATGTTAGGGGTCGGCATGACGTCCCTTAACATCGCGCCCTCCAGCTTAGGGCAGCATGGTTCACCATACCATGTTTGTCTGGCACAGGAGGTAGATTAAATTGCCAAACAAATTAGGCTCTCTGACGATCCATTGTGATCACCAGTGTCAGTAGAGCCTAATTTTCAAAATTCGAAATTCAATTTTTTTTTTTTTTAGTTTTGGTTAGGTTTTTGTTAGGGTTAGGGTTTTGCTAGGGTATGTTTGTTTGGATCATCGTCGCCGTGTGACCAATAAGGTTAGGTGCGACGTTAAACTTCAAACAATCGACCAACCAACCCTTAACATTCGAACCCTTAACATTCGATGTTAAGGGTCGATCATGTCGATATCTTGAGCATTTAGGGCTTTGCGAGGTTGAAGGTCCACATGACATCTAACATCGCCAAAATATTGCTTATGTCGAAATCAAGACTTTTAACGTTTTCGCAATTTGGTGGCTGAGCTCGAAGCGTGGGATCGCACTTTACTCTATCAATGGGTCAACGTCACCAACCCAGTCTAATTGTGCACAACAAGACAACAAACACAACACATCTGGCCCAAATATGGCCCACAGTTTCCCAAAAAGAAATCCCATGCGCATCTCGAGTGCGCATGCACGTATCACTGAACCTACGATACAAATAACCCTCTGAACGTCCGTTCATCACAACATGCCACTACTCACCAATATGGACATGTTTCTGCTTATGGGTGTACGTGTATGTAGTCTCAAGTTCCAAGCCAATCTGACCTACCTGAGCTTTCCCTAATACTGTTCGAGTGCGACTTTGTACAGTGGATCCAACAGTATAACCCACGTATACCCACTTTACAGCCAAGGACAAAATCCACACACGTGCACCTATTCCCACCCTAGCTGCGCTTTCTCTACTACTGATGACTTCTCAGATGACGTCACAGTCAGGTACCTTCCGCTCGATGGTCCATCATGGGGTTCAAGGTCAACCCGCCGAACTTCCATTCCATTCCCACAAAGAGCAATGACAATCAAAGCTATACGAAGTTAAATTCTACACAAGAAATCGCCTCGGATTTTTTCAAGAAATACCAGTAGTAATCATTTCTGGAAAGGGCTTACTGGTCTGCTTTGAAAGAAATTTGCTTGCGTAAAACGATCACATTTTTATTATTTGATCGCTTTTAATGCGAATAATTGTTTTGATTATGGAGGCTGGGCGTATTCTTTGGAGCGACTGGCTTAAATATTCGACGCTTGTACCATGTTTTGTAACTGGTTGTTAGCCCTGGAACAAAACATATCTTGAAGTTGAGTTCGTGGAAAGCTTTATTTCGTGGATAAAATCGTTCAGTAGGACAATCACTTCTCATTCAAACAGATTGAAATTTGAAAATCATACGTTAATCTTATTCCTCATACTTTGATCTATAAAAACACGTTCGGAACATTGCGATATTAATTGTCGCCCATGATCTTGCACATTGCGATGTTAAGTGTCGTCATGTCGACCCTTAACATCACAATGCGACGTTAAAGGTCCACCTTTATTTGACTAAACACAATCCTACGAGAACTGACATAACTGTAAAAGATATGTGAATAGAGCAATATAGAGAAACCTCCTTTTTTGTATGATAAAGCTGCCTTTTTTCCTATCCAAAACATACCAAATCATTTTTTTTCTTTTTCTTGGAGTTACATACTCAAATATCAGCCTCGACAAACTAATAGTGTACAGAAATGGAGATATGATTGATCAAAATAGGTTCCATATTTTGGAAAGAGATTTGAAATTTTCTAGTTAGGGTTTTCGATTCTATCAAGAAAGAGACCTGTCAAACCAAATTTATAATGTCTGACGATATGTTAGGAAGTTTGATGATTAGAAATGAGCAAGAATGGTTAGGATTTGAAGTGTCGATGTTTTGCTACGAGAGAAAATCCTCTATCCTCTACTACCAAATCTAAATCGGTTCAGCAACATGGGTAAGTAACGATTTTCTACCAAGTATGCCGGTAAGTGATTGTTCTTATGTGTTTATAAAGTTAACCAGGTCTGTCCTCCTTGTCCATTTATCTGTTGAGTAGCTATCATCAACCTGTAACCATCTCGGTCATCTATACGCGGTAAGACTGACCCTGGGATCGTGTGTATCCATTTTCAGCCTACTTTCGGCAACTGCAAGAGGGAATTTCCAGAAATCAATACCACGTGACTTCGTCAGCCAATCAGCAAAAGTCTACCGACGTAACCCCAACTAACTCGCCATTTTCGAGTCATGTGATGTCCGACTTGTTTAAAATTACAGATCCACCACAACTCTCGTATGATACGAAAGTTATTCATACCTATATATTTTGTAAACCCAGGCAATATCTGTTTCAGAAGTGGTATGAAAACCTGTAATTTATCAGATTTCTCGAGTTTGTTCTTCGCCGGATGAAGGCCGAACAGAATCTGGTAAAGTACCGGATATCGCTCCGCGATAATGGAGACACACGATTCGCAAGCCATCTTATGGATGGCGAAGTGTACGCAAGTGTAGCTATCTTATCAAACAAAATGCAAACCCCCATCAACCGGCAACATGGCGCCTGTGATGAAGTTGGCCTTTGTGGAAGCAAAGAAAGCGATGGCTGCCCCCACATCTCTAGGTTGTATGATCGTTTTCATCGGACATCTTCTTTGAGCCAGTTGTTCAACGTCGATTGGAGACATACCCATGGACCCCCATTCAACGGTGTTCGTAATCCCAGGGATGACAACATTGCACGTGATCCTCTTCGGCGCGAGCTCTACGGCGTAACTACGAATCATATATTCTAAAGTCGCTTTACCATAACCGGGAAGAAAATACCACGCCCGAGGCGAGGACAAAGATTCAGCCCCGGGGTCGATATTCCGATGATTCTCCCACCGTGAGGAGATTTTTCCATATAGGGTACCCCTTTTTCCTTCAGCCTCCAGAACGCCTTTGCATATATATTAACATACTCGTCGAATGTTTTCTCGGTGTTCGCGGCGTCCGTTTTGATAAATGCTCCAGCTGAATGTATGATTGCAAAGAGTTGACCGTCAAATTCTTTTTCCACGGCACTGAAATGAGCTTCTATGGTACTTGTCTGTGCGATGTCACCTGTGAAAGAGACATATATATACCTTATAATTGAAAACGTTACCTGGGAAGTCATTAAATAACGGTGCTTCCACGGATGTAAATGTGTGTTGTGATTCATCCTCAGATGTGATATAGTCGGTGTCAAATACTTTCGTCTTTCTTTTCTAGGTATATTATGTTGATGTGGTAGCCCAAACGGGATTTCTCGTGTTTTTCTCACTTTAATCACTTAACTCTTTTTTTCTCGCCAGAATGATCAAACTATTTGTGGTTTTATTGCTGATACAGAGATCGAGATGTTGCAACTTAATCGAGATATACAGTGTTATACCTTAATCACCTCATTCGGCGTTTCATTTCGGATTTTATTTTTTTCTGGAAATTATGACGCCCATACATACTCCACGACTTTGTCCAGCTGTTTTCTCAAACACACCACCTTTTGCAGCAGCAGCATTGTTCAGCGACTTTGTCCAATGGTTTTCTCAACGCGTTACGTTTTGCTAGCAGCTTTGTGCAGCGACTTTGTAGAACACATGTGTATTGTGCACAACGGTTTTTTCTAGTGTCTTTGTAAAACTTATCCTCTTTATGTCAGGAGCGATCCATGGCAGCCCCCCCCCCCCCGACTGATTAGCCGTGACATTTTCCCCCACCAACATTTTCCCGGCGATATTCCCCCCACCCAGCGACATTTTTTCACCATTTAGCAGAATTAACGAAACTCTGATACTGTGCTTTCACACTCGACTACACATACATTCCCTCCTAACCCCGCTTTGACACTCGACTAAAGATATATACCTCCCTAATCCCGATGTGACACTCGACTACACGTACATTATACATTTTCTTCGGGATATCTTTCGCAAAGCCACTAGAGAAAACTGCTGTCTAACAGTTGAGTCTTTGGAAAGCCACTGGAGAAACCCGCTGCAAATATGTCAATTTTTCAAAAACGTGCGGACAAGAAAATTGTGTTACTGGACAGGAAATCTTGTTGCAATGTATACTAGACAATGCTAGTAAAGTTGCACATAATAAACGTCGAAATATTTTTCATTATGTTGCCATGGAAACAATAAGAAACACCGCAATCTACTCGAATTCGATAGTCTTGTGCTTTACCAGCCAACAATGCTGTAAACCAAATTTTAAATCTCTTAACTGCAACGGTTTGGCTTCTAGAGCGTAGACTGTTAAATACAGATAATAAGCTCTGTGGGGTCCAATACTATAGGCTATCAAGACTGTTAACATCGTTATATTGGCATGAAAACCACAAAAAAATCATCACAATATGCCCAACTTCGGTGGAACCCAGCTTTACTACCCAACACGTCTGTATATCGAATTTGACGTCTAGCTGTAACGCTCTCTCGGGCGTTAGTTAACGTCGTCAGCCAGCCTACGGACTGGCCGCGTGAGGACCAGTTCAACAAGCTAAACCCTACTGACATTTTTTTTTTACTTTTAGCCGTCGAATCAAAAATACCCTATCGCAGAAATTACGGATTTTTGGATTTCTCCTTCAAAAAGTCAACGTGACCTAACGTTTGGCACGCGTACAGATAGAATACACACTTGTCAACTTCCCTGACCACCTATTGACATTATCTAGCTCCTTTCATTTCCATGAACGGAAAAATAACGGTCATGATCTTTCAGAAACGAAATCGGTGGCCATTTTC
>JAVTVY010010380.1:0-49440 GCA_036873755.1 Hanleya hanleyi | reverse complement strand
TCAGTTCAATGCACAAAGCAAGCCGTACAGCATTCAGAAGAAAGAATAAATGCCGCCATCGATTTATTTTGTGTACAAGTAAAATTTGAGTGAGGGTAAGTAAACATAATTTTCACAAATCACATGTGGCAAGTAAGTTTTTCAAAACATTTCAACCCCTGTACTCCCACTTTTTGTGTTCATGTTATTACTTATAAACAGAAGGAAATGAACTAGAAGTCTACATTCTCAGATAACACAAGCTAGAATGCATTGGCCACCGCCTCTCTGCTAATAACACATGATGTGACATAGTTGTTCAGTAAGATTGGAATGTGACCTGTTCACGCAGATTCAAAACAAAAATTGAGTGTTGCATCATGGGATATGAGCTGATTATGGAATTCGAATACTCCACCTATGACACGTGTAATAATTAGTCCCACCCATGATCCCCCACTCGGTGCCTTTTTATCTTGCGTTGTACAGACTCTGCAAGAATCTAGTGGTGTAGGCTGTTTGACAACTCTGCCAGTGTTGTCTAGCTAGTCTATAAACACTTCTAGTTCATTTGCTTCTGGTTATATGAACATGCATGTACTGATGGTGTACAAATCATTATTGCAAGATTTCTAGGACAAAAAGCAGAAGTTGAAAATAAAAGTCAAAATGTGGAAATGGAAAATGACCTCGGGGGAAAGACAAGAACACTAAATATATCTCAGGAAATCAGTAATGGTTACATACATGTATATTTGACTTGATGCATGAACAGGACTCCAATATGTAGAAGCTAGATTAAATAGACTCAGTTTGTCCAGAGGCTTCCCTTGCCATTATTACCCAACATGCCATAAAACCTCTTACAAGAGGAAATAGAACATTTCTTGTTAATTACTTGAATACCATGGGCGGAAAAAGACATAAACATGTTTTTAAGAGGCAATAAAATATCATGGGCATGTAGTTGGAAGTAATTACAGACATATTACACCATTAAGGCCATTCATAAAAAAAAAATGTGTTTCCGGTAACCCAACCTACCCAAAATAACAAACGGTTTCTAACATGTCGAATGAGGCAGCATATTTCAGGCCACCCACAATAATATGTTTCCATTAACAAACTTTAGAAAATCTGGGTAAATGTAGGTAGGTAGGCATGAATTTTATTTTATTTAATTTATTTTGTCAATTTTTGACCTTTTCTGTTTTTTATAGGATTTCATGGACTACTACTAAATCAAAAAGAAATTAAAATATGAAGCTGCGCTATCGAAACCCATCGGCTCTGAACCCCAGCTGTTATAATGTAAGGGTGTCTCTACCAATTGATTGGCTTGTGGGAAGAAATATTTACCCCTGGTATTGTAAGTGCAGGCATTCTTCGCATTGTGTAAGAGAATAAATGAATAAATCAGTCATCCAATCAATAAATAAATGTGATAGTATACAAACATGATATAGAAATTATATGCAAACTTAACATAGGAATTAGTGGATTTTATTAGACAAGGGGCATAACTCTGCAAAATACTTTCTGACACGACTCATTTTCGATAGGCATCTAGTTCAGGTCAAGAGAAACAACTGTATCACGTTAGGATGTTGTATATGGAACGGTTCTGAAATTATCACAATAACAAATCATAAATGGATTTTTATTTGTAAAAAGGGGCATAACTCTGCAAAATATTGTCCGACATGACTCATTTTCGATAGGCTTCTGATTTACATGAAGATAAATAGATGTAACAAGTTTGGTTGCCATGCATGAAACGGTTCTGTAGATATCGCGGTAACGGACGGACGGACGTACGGACAGCCGTACATGATGACGACAATACCCCTAGGCCAAAGTTGGCCGAGGGGTAAGAAACGAGAGATCCTGAAGGATCTTGGCGCCCACCATTGTCCGATAATTGTAAGCTAATGACAAGAGGATCTTTTTGTCCATTGTTACTAAGATGATTGAGTTGTAATTTTGTTTACAGAATTTTGAATCTGAGCGAAAAAGATCGAAAAAGGGACACTGGAAAACACCAAGATATAATCTTTCTAAGTTTCAGGAGTTTCAAGATTTCTAGAAACTGTATTTATGTCGGTTGTTTTATAGTACAAGAGAAATGAGCAAAGTTAGTCTGAAAGTGAATGTACATGTACAGAGGATCCTTCGTCTTCGTTTTGTAGTATTTTTACTTTATTTATTTTTTTGCACGTGTCATCATTGGGTACTGGAAGCGAAGAAAAATCTCTTAGACACTTTGGCATGAGCTATGAAACATACCTAAGATTTTATAATTAGGCACGAATGCTAATTCTGTTCTGTTTACTGGACTTGAGATATCTCTTTTAAGATACCATGCTCGAAAATAGTAAGATGGTACAATACTTCATACTCAAGGGATCGGGTCCACGCAGTAATGTTGAAACTTCGAATTTGAAAGTGTCTGAATCTTGATTATTTCCATTGCATCGAAACATGCAGTAGTTTACAGTTGTCGAGTTGGGACATTGTGTCACAAGAGTGACGTCCCTTCATGTAGCTGACGCGCCGGCAGACGAAAGGGTGGGGCAGTTCACTTGCAACTGCATGGACTAAAGAAAACTGATTTAAAATCTGAAGAAATACATTTTAATTCCGAATTATTTGAACTCCTTGATATGGAAGGTGAAGATATGGATATTCTCTATAGTCAATAATTATCTAGAATATGCCCCACCATTTGATCCGCCGACTCTTGTGATGCAACGTCACAACTCGGGAATACCGTATTAATTGGATTTTCGAATCGGACCAAAAAAGGTATCTTGCACAACTAGGCCCCATGTGGGACCTGTGTACCAAATTTCAGAAAGATCCATGAAATATTTTCTGAGATTTCACGATAACAATGTTTCAAGGGGAAATTCAAGATGGCCACCTGGCAGCCATATTGGATTTTCGAATCGGACCAAAAAAGGTATCTTGCACAACTGGGCCGCAAGGGGAATCCGTGTACCAAATTTGAGGAAGATCCATGCAGTACTTCTTGAGAAATCATGATAACAAAGTTTCATTGGGAAATCCAAGATGGGCGCCTGGTGGCCATATTAGATTTTCGAATCGGACC
The DNA here is from genome assembly GCA_036873755.1 of Hanleya hanleyi. Taxonomy (NCBI): domain Eukaryota; kingdom Metazoa; phylum Mollusca; class Polyplacophora; order Lepidopleurida; family Hanleyidae; genus Hanleya; species Hanleya hanleyi. The sequence continues at coordinate 46,349 of JAVTVY010010380.1, read as the reverse complement.
AGAAAAGGTATCTTGCACAACTAAGCGACAAGGGGAACCTGTGTACCAAATTTGATAAAGATCCATGCAGTAGTTCCTGAGAAATCGCAATAACAAAGTTTCGTGGGGAAATCTAAGATGGCCGCCTGGACATATTAGATTTTGGAATCGGACCAGAAAAGGTATGTTGCACAACTGGTCTACGAGGGCAACCTGTCTACCAAATTTGAGAAAGATCCAGGCAGTACTTCCTGAGAAATCACGATAACAAAGTTTCATGAGGAAATCTAAGATGGCCGCCTGGTGGCCATATTGGATTTTCAATTTGAACCGAAAAAGGAATCTTGCACAACTAGATCATCAGGTGAACCTGTGTACCAAATTTGAGAAAGATCCATGCAGTAGTTCCTGAGAAATCGTGATAACAAGGTTTCATGGGAAAATCCAAGATGGCTGCCTGGTGGCCATATTGGATTTTCGAATCGGACCAGAAAAGGTATCTTGCTCAACTAGACCCCATGTGGGACCTGTGTACCAATTTTGAGAAAGATCCATGCAGTAGTTCCTGAGAAAACGCGATAACAAGGTTTCATGGGGAAATCCAAGATGGCTGCCTGGTGGCCATATTGGATTTTCGAATCGGACCAGAAAAGATTTCTTGCACAACTAGACCCCAAGGGGATCCTGTGTACCAAATTTGAAGAAGATCCATGCAGTAGTTCCTGAGAAATCGCGGTAACAAGGTTTCATGGGGAAATCCAAGATGGCTGCCTGGTGGCCATATTGGATTCTCGAATCGGACCAGAAAAGGTTTCTTGCACAACTAGACCCCAAGGGGAACCTGTGTACCAAATTTGAAAAGATCCATGCAGTAGTTCCTGAGAAATCGCGGTAACAAGGTTTCATGGGGAAATCCAAGATGGCTGCCTGGTGGCCATATTGGATTTTCGAATCGAGCCAGAAAAGGTTTCTTGCACAACTAGACCCCAACGGGAACCTGTGTACCAAATTTGAAAAAGATCCATGCAGTAGTTCCTGAGAAATCGCGGTAACAAGAATTGTTTACGGACGGACGGACTGACGGACGACAGACCACGGACGAAAAGTGATTTGAACAGCCCACCATCTGGTGATGGTGGGCTAAAAATGTCTAACCAAACATTTTTTAAACTGCAAAATATATGGGTATGCAGGGTTTACAGGAAATAAAAACATTAAATATGGATGGCCCAATGTTTGTGTGCAATTTATCTCAACTCCTGGTTTTCATAACTCAGTGGATCACTTGTCCATACCACACTCTACATTTAGAGCTCCTGAAATGTAAGCACCTTTATCTGACCGGTCTCAAATTTCGAGGAAACAGGATTTCAGCAATATATCGGAGCCAATTTTTCTCAGAGCAGTGAAATTCCTTACAGTATCTTTATGTAAATTGTGCTTTTTTATTCTGAAATTTCAAGGAAATCTACTCAGAATCACAGAAAGTCTCCAATACCTTGCATGTTATTTTCAAAGCACATTTATTTTTGGGCTTGCAATGTTGTAACATCGGGACTGGTCTCTATGACGTCATAATTCAGTATGCAAAATTGTCAGGGTGAAATTCGTTTTGATGAATTTGACCCTTGTTTTGGTTGGATTTTCATGAGATTTCAGGATAAAATTCACAAATTATGTTCAGTGATCTGATGTGCAAAATTTCACTGCTGTGAGAAAAATTGAGAAAAATGTAATTGCCGAAAATCCTGTTTTCTCCAAATGTGAGACCGATAGCTGAGGCCAAAATTACAGGCATTTCATAATAGTTAACCATTTGTGGCTGATGTGATGTTTACAAACACGCCATGTTGCTCTGGCAAGTGTGAAGCTGGACAGTTTTGATGTGTCTGAAGTTGCAAACTTACAAGTTAATTTTGACTGTCATGCTGATCTCTGATTGGGTGATGGGTTTTCAAACAGCCACTCAGCCAATGAGGATCATAGAAACACACCCAATCTATGAAATAAACATGTTATAAGAAGTTGGTAACTTCAGATAGGAGGTGCAAAGTTACATGTGATGTTTTGATTCAGTCTAGGCATGTCATTTCTTGTCACTGAAAGATATATTGGTAAACTATTATCAAATCCTCTGTAAAAATTAATTTGATGGTGGTAACAAAGTCTCTAAAAAAATGGTGGGTCGTATATATATATTTTTTTTTGTGATAAAAAATTTTTTTCCGATTACAATTTCTCGATTATTTTTTCTTCTTCTTGGCATCCAATGATGTGCAGATCGATTCTCACAAATTACAATGCAGTGTTTAAGGTCCCTTTTCATATGTTGAATAGGATGGTAGGCTGTTTGTAAAACACACCAAAATTTGCAGTAACCAGTACATGACATGAGCTGCAGATTTGTCATGTTTTTTGGTGTTTTTTTTTTTTAGGGAGGCAATCCTATGTATTGGCAGGCCAACAAATTATCAATGATGACATTGACAGCTGGCTGAACTGACAGTTAATCCTGTCTGTTGAATTACTTTACATGAAACACTGCAAATTGAGTCATCTACTATTTCTTCGCCTCATGGCAGAAAAGATGGCAAACTTTTGCAAATGGATACAGAACAGGCTTGTGGCAGACCTTGTTCCTAGGGGACTTCGTGCTTTGCAAAATGTAGCCACCATATTACCATATAGCTGGAGGAGGAACTTATGTGTGCAGCTGTGGGAACGAAGTTAAGTGAAGTCTCCAGCTCTCCTTAACAGTCATGATCCTTCGGCATAATAACTTGCCAGTACAGATCAACACTACTGTATGGAGAATGTATGTTGTTGTTATGGTGGTGTTTGTGGCACGCACAATCCTGAGACAAGTCAGATGGGAACAATTTCTTCATGATAATGATTTTACTTCTTTCGAAAACAAAAAATCCGAAAAAAAACCTTTTGGGTCGCTCCCACTTCCAGCGGGTCAGTCGCATTACCGCAAACAAACTACTTTTCAATTTTGGCTTGATGTATGCTACAGTAAAAACCTTTCACCTAATGGGCCTATTTATTTCTAATTAATCTGGACACATGGTCATGGAAGAATAACATCATCTTGATCCCTCTCAAATTCATCAGCAGGGGGATTTATACCCGAAAATCTGATTAATCATATTCTCCCACCCCTTGACAGTAAGTTAAATTTCACACCTTAATATCACTGGTGATCAAAACTGATATACATTGAGTGATTGAATTTTGTCCCCAATATTGGGCCCGGGGTTTTTAAATTTTAATGTGGTGATTGAAAACTAGAGGATTCAGATGTACCCTATGTGTATAACAAACTACATTCTGACTTCAGAAGTGAGTGAGTGGTAGGGTTTAACATCACCTTCAACTATTTTTCAGTTATATCACGATTGGTGGAAGTTGGGGGAGGGGCGGGCCAGGGGTGTCTACTCATGACAGAGCAGTCCTAATGCTGCCATTTCATAGTGCTGTCTCACTGGGGTATCATGCCGTAAGCATACAGGATTCCCCACCCAGTCACATTATACTGACACCAAGCAAACCAGTCCTTGTTCTAGCCTTTTAATAATGCTGAGCACAGTCGAGGAAGCAATAAGTTCCATTATTGAGGAAGTCCACCCTCAGCGAGGACAAGAGAATGGCTGTTTAACATTCTCTCTCTCCGCTGACTGACTGGAGGCAAGAGTTGTATGCTTTAACATTGCCGAAAGTTCGTTTTGGTGAATACATGGTGTATATTTGTTTCTGTTTGCTGAAAAATTCTGAAACTTTTGTATGTTTTGTGAAATGAATATCGTCACCGAATAAATTGTAAAACACAGCAGCCAGAAATATTAAGGTGTACCTTTACAGAGAGTTTCCCATATTTCTCAATGTTAAATTAATGGGAGCTTGCCTCCAGTGCAGAGGGAGGAACAGATGCCTGTGACGAATCCGGTACTTCTCAAATTCAAGTCTCGATTTCTGACTTCAGGGGTGTGAAATGTGTAGAAAATCTGTTTAAATGTCTCTTGTCAAGTCAGCAGTGAAAGAATCAGAAATATTATTAGCTGATCACAGAGCTACATGTACATGTACCATAAATAATCTTACAAGAACCACCCAGGTGGCAGACTCTTCTTTTTGGCCTGCGAAGTGCTCCAGAGAACCAGACTTGGAAGTTTACAAATGTAACTTGAACACAATTAAATGAAAGTTGTCCCCCTTGAACAATGTTGTCAGAAGTGATTGGAGAGTTATCTCATCTTGAATGATGTGACTTGTGGTGAAATGGTCTTGTGTACATAATAAGCTATTATTTGGCAGAGGCAGTCAGTAAAAAGAACCATAGGTACTCAAATGAGTCTAGTCATATTATGAGGAAAATAGGCTTGTGGAATAATTCCACTAACTCTTTGATGTTCAGTCCCATTGTGGAGAGTGGAGCCATGCAATTTGTCCAGTCTCACACTACAATCTGCTCTCAGGTCAATTCTGTCAACAAGTCTTTTATTTGTATATTTCCAAAAAATAACTTTGGATAGTTCGCAGGTTAATCTTCAATGTTAATATTAGCTGAATTTCAATAATGAGATAGATATATAACAGATGGGGCAAATTACATATTTATTATGAAACCAACTTAATAATATGATATGGTAGATAATGTCTTCTCTGCATGTTGCAAATATTTGTAGTTGCCTTTTTCCAGCAGGTGATAATAGAAAGTGTATACTTCAAAAGAAAATGACAAAATTCAGTATAGGATATAATAAATCTATATCATTAGATGGACTAAAGCTGTATGCTTGTTGCATTCTCATGTTAGCAGATTGTATGTACTGTATGTACATGTACCTCCTGATGTCAGTTCACCCACAGTTTGGGAGGTTACAAATTCCTAGAAAAGCCTGGAAATTTTGGATTTCTTCCTCACATGTAATAAGCATGCTTAAATAAAATCTTCATTTACTAGTTAATTAAAGTGTACTAGATAAAGTGTTTGATAGTAAGAGATTTATGACATCCTCTCACGAAAAGTCTCTAGGGCTACCCCAGAATGGTATTCATATTTATGAAACTCTGAAACAGAAAAACTATGTGAAAATGATATCTAAACATAAAAATATCAGAAAATATTTACATTCACAACTTCACTAATATAGACATGGTGATACAAATATAGCAGGCCAAATTATCTGCAGTAGCTGAAAAATAAATTTGAGGAAAGATTTTCTTCTGCTCTTCTTCTCAAAGCCTGAGGCAGTTAAATAATACCACCAGTCACCCTGGCAACAGAACTACTTTTGCTCAAGTTTTTTTCTCAGTATTATAACTGGACCGCCCCCTGAAAATAAATTTAATACGAGAAAAAGTGCTATACTTACAAACTGGAGCAATTTGATAAACCCTCTTGGCTCCTTCACCACTCCAAAATTTCTGCCCATCGCCAGCTGAAATTATACAAAATAAAGTGTTAAAGTACATGTAGTTTGGTAGTCATTCACATTAAACACATTTTGCATTCAGCACGTTTTTGCCTAGGATGGAAAAATGTGAGAACAGTTTGCTCAGATAGGTCTGTGGTGGTGCTTAAATCTGGGTTACGAATATTTAGAACTTTCTGTGAGACAGTCAGTTTTGAAATGTTTATCATGCAAGCAGCAACGTGTCTGGGTTTGATGCATTATTTCTTGATTTTCTGTAATCTTTGCTCTTCTCCTTTGTGTAATTGCACACAGTGTCATTTATAACTTGTTTCTCTCCGATAGTCACCCGATTGGCTAACAGATCTATGTACATGTAGTTTAAAATTCACATGGATATTATTAGTTATTCAGTTTTTCTCCCCGGTGTATCGAAAGTTACGATCCTCTCCGAAACTCATACACCCCAAGGCATCAGCTGACATGGCTGAAGGAGTTTCAGGGACAGTCATAATTTTTCATACACCCGAGAGAAAAACTAATTTATTATCCCTCCAGCCTTTTTATCTTACAAGTTTTTTTATTGAAAACGGTCTATAACTTAGCACCAACAGTACAACGGACAAATTCAGCGGCTCATTTTGGTTATGAAACTATATGCATTTTGCTACTGCACTGCGAGAAATCCGCCACAACACAATCAACATCTATACATTTCGGTATATCTGTTTCGTTCGGAAACGACTTTTATTTTTGGAACAAATTAATGACACCTATTGGTGAGTTATATGTCAGAAACTTCAGTGAAAATCATGCACCATGAGTTTATTCAATTAAATTTTTAGGATTGTGTGAATGGTATTCCATAAATATTGAGCTATGGTAAAGCTTAAGTTTCGAAAATGAGAGCGTCTTTTCCAATCTTATGTTTTTCATTTTTTATATACTCAGAGTAGCAAGACATCACTCGAGGTGCAGGGTTTATACAACCCAACTTTTAACCGATCACAATCCCAATATTGAATACAGATTTGCTTGTGGGATAATAAACATGTATAGAGCCCTGTGAGATATAATAATCTGATATTATATCAGAGTTCTAGTAATGAGATTTCTAGTATTCCCTCCTCAGCTTTCCTTGCGATCTGCTCTGTCCAGGTTTGTCGGAATACAAGAGGCAAATTAAAAAATCTATTTATAAATCTATACACGATGTCGGACCTACTTGTACAGAAAATTTCCAATTAATTCACCTTCCAAATTCATTTTTAAAACTGGCAATTTCTCTCTTGCCATGATTTTCTCTGTCCTAATAAAAAGAAAACCCAGTATTTCCAAGATACATGTACTCATGAACAATAACATTCAAACACCCCAAATTTTCACTAAATCTTTTAATAGTCACAATTTGCTTACCTCCTCTGTCAGACATGTCAGAGAAACTACATATACAATGTATCAGATCCCATTTTTGTATCATTTCATTATCTTCTCGGTCTCCAATTTGACTGAAACCAGATCTAATAAAACACTCCCCATCTTGCATGTGGCTGATTTAAGATCTGGGACCAAGACCAGAGTGAGTGAGTGAGTGAGTATGATTTAACATCGCTTTCCACTATATTTTAGTCAAATCACGAGGTAGGGACCTATTCCTTTTCACACCCACTCCATAGGTGCCTCAGTTAGTCGCCTCTTACGACAACCTGTCTGAGAAGCTAAGGCCTATTCTTATCAAGGCCTGGGGTGTGCACAAGTGAGTGAGTCAGAGTGAGTGGATATGATTTTACGTCGCTTTCAACACTACTTCAGTAATATCACGACGTTGCTTCCTATTCCTGAAACCACACGGGTAGGGTCTTATTCCTTTTAACACCCGAGACTCCACAGGTGGGGTACTATTCCTTTTCACACCTGGGATCCCCACGGGTGCCCCAGTTAGTCGCCTCTTATGACAAGCTCTCTGAGGAGCAACGACATCCCAGGTCAGTTCCCAGAAGCCCCACAGGGCCAAACAGTTTTACCTCTTCAAAATATCTACATGTAGCTCTCGGCAGATAAAGGTCACACGTCAGGCTCATCTCACTTTGCAGCTAGGGGGTGACAGGCGTACGGTATATACTCATCTTCTAATATTATATAACTCAGTGCATCAGAAACTCCAATGATATTCGATTAACATTGATAGAATTTATACAGGCCTGCAATTGGTTCACAGTGAAAATATAGGCGAAAATATGAAGAAATTGCTAAAATATCGGAATTTTCTAAATAAAATAGAGGAAAATATAGGAAATAAAGGAGTCTAAGACAGATCACTACTACATGTATGTTCCAAACTTGGTGTTTTTCTGGTGTTTAATCAAATTATTTCCAATGAATGTGGTCATATTAGTGGTGGCAATTGAGGAGACCAGTTTTGCTGCTTGGTTCAACAAAGAGAGATTTAAATGTTTTTATATTTTCTGAAAAATTTATGCATTTCCTTGTGCCAATTTGACTTATTTCAGAGAATAGGTGAAAGTTTTTATGAGAAAAAGTCAAAATATAGGAAATATGGTATAGGAGGTTTTGAGTTCAATATAGGAATGACTTAAAAATATAGGAAATTATAGGAAATTATAGGAGGCACTTGCCATGCTTGCAGGCTTGTTTATATGTATTGATCATTTCCACAGGACAATTCCCTGTTCATAATAATATCACGAGGTCAACTGGCCTTCTGCTCACAGTTGTCATGGTTGTGGCTAGAGCTTGACCTTTCAGACATACATTCCCAAATCAAGAAGAAGCTCTGTGATTGGTCAGTAACGAGAACAGGGAAATGGGGGATTTGATCAGATTGCTCGTTCTAATAAAGGATGTGTGACATTAATAAGTGCAAAAAGCCTTTGTGTGAAGGCAATAAAGTCATTTTTTTTTTCAACTCAAAACCTCCAAAATGTTATTTTTCTTAAAATTTGCATATTGACCTATAAGCATGATAAAAATAACATTATAGTTGATAAAATATGCTACTGACCTTGGGATTATTTCAGGCATTTATCAAAAAGATTTTCTCTTGTAACAAAAATATGACCCCTCAAAGGGCCAAACCAAAATTATATTTCCACACTCACAATATATTAAGAAGTGTATATGAAAGAGCTAAGGATGGTTTTGGATTTATGCGTCTTTCATTGACGATGTGCCAACAATGCAACAAAGGTGCCAATAATGTGTTGCCCCACCAGAGCTCCATGTTGTTGGCAGACATGATACTAAATTCATCAGGACTAACATTATCTGGGCACTGGGCCAACCAGTCCTTGATCTATCTTATTGATGCTGAGCACCAAGCGAGGCAACAACACATTCCATTTTTAATTCTCAGGTGGGACTCAGCCCAAGATTGACCCCATGACATCCTGCTTGCGAGGTGGACACTAACCACTTTCTTCACAGTACGGTCTGAACAATTGGAGTATTTTAACATATATGCAATTTCAAACATAACCTACACATGTATCTCACGATAATCAGTATAATTTATACAGCTCCATCCACGTGTGTAAAGTTACCAGCAATGCACCCAATTTAAGATGTATATCGCTCTTTAGAAAGCACGTGCATGCATTGACGTAGAATGGATATCTTGGATCAAATATGCACCAGCTGGAACTGAGTACATCCTGCATGCAACAGATGTCAATCCATGACAGGAGAGGGTCAATTGGAGTGCGGCATTCAGTTCAGATCATATGTTTGTCAATTTGCACTACAACGTAGGGACAAAGGCAGAACTTGTAGGCAAATAAAGTCACAAAAACTAGAAATTTAGTTTTGCCAGATTTACCTCATTCTAGTGGCATCAGATTACATACCTCCTACTGTCCGATATATACCATCTGATTGCACTGGCATTAAAATCGCAGCATGCATACAGCTTTTATGCGCAAGGCTCTTGGACAACCAGCATCGTCTGCTTCTAAACGAAGTGGAGTGGGCTCAGCATGTCAGTGTCAGAGCATGCTTCGTCGTTTTCATAGACAAGCCGAGTTTATAATGAGAATATGCAGTCAAGCAGTCTCTTTGATGTGATCGAGGGAACGGCACATGGGCGTCGCTCGAGTCAAAACAACCACAGCCACATATAACTATTAAGTTCAAAGGGGATGAAACATACGACACATTGCCTGGCTTCTAATTTGCTCAAATATGGGCATATTCGAGAAGGTATGAGGTCACGAAGGCTGTTCGGAAAGTCTATTAATAAACGACTGATCATAGTTCTGATGCATTCGTCTTCTGTCATGGCTCAGCTTTGTCACTCGAACCAGAACTGGGGATGATGGTCCAATCGATGCAAATTGCTGCCATGTGGTGCACTTTTATCTCGGCCCAATCTATTGGGGGGGGTTCGCACATGTACACACCACTGTCTGGGTCTGTGAAGATTTTGTCTGGTTAAGTTATCAATGCAGCCTCGCTTATACATGTAGCATTCTCATGATATCAGATTGTACACCTCCTTCTGTCAGATATACTCCTCTGATAGCATTGGCATTAAAAACATATTGTGCAGCTTTTAGGCGCATAGCTCTCAGCCAATCAGCATTGTCTATTACTAAACAGAGCGGAGTAGACTCACGATATCACAGCTAAAGCAGACGTTCTACCATGTGCTCTCATCAAAATGTTGAGCATCTAACTTGTTTATTCTTCTGTAATACATACTGCATGCATTTCCCATCTATCTCGTCTGCAGAAAGACGCTTCCTGTGGCAATCAATGTCAATAAAGACTGGATGTGCATGCACGCCATGTGTTACGGCCCGAAGTAGTCAGACTCAGGGGGTGTTGTACACCGACAGTTTAGGAGGTTACAAACTCTGACAATGAGAGGACAGTGCTTATATTAGCAGTGTTGAATATTATACAAGGGACATGGTAACACAAGTTTTCCACTGTTTTTGCAAGGTGCTGTCTTGCATGTAGTTTCTGTATTACGCAATAAAATTCATACAGTACATAAGAATGTGGGTAACTTACCACTAATTAGATGAAGTAAAACCTTTGCAATCAGTCCACTATCCAATATTATACCATAACAGGAGAGAAGAAATTATCAGACAGCTAATTTCAGACACATATGTATCATGCAGTACCTTACTGCACACACATTTAAAGTCCTGACACCTGCAGCTAAATCCTAACAGTCATGCCAGAAGGCAAATCCCATACTTTCTTTTTTTCGTATGCCATCCGTAATAATAGTTGTGTTTGAGGTAACAAGGTTCAACAATACACGAAGGTGGGCCACCGTGGGTCAGTAGGAATTGTTTTGTTTTTTTTTTAATTTGTTTTTTTAAGTTGATCAAAAAAGAATTGAATTCAGATAGGTTAGCTTAGGATACTCCATGATGCATTAAAGTAGATTTATTTGTATCTACTCTGAAAGTAGCACATGGCACATCGCTCTATAATATTTTGGGTACAGAATTACCTGAAACAGACATTTTTATTAATGGCCTTATTTCTGCTCTAATTCTGTTTGTAACAATTAAATATAACACACTGAACAAAAAAATAGTGTATTCAGAAGCATTCAGAATGGACTGCATAATACATTATGCATGCACATGTAGGTCAGATGACTTAATTTACACCAACACATTAATAAATAATGCATTTTGAAAGATCAGTTTTTCATGATCTTTGCATCCACATATTAGGCTCACTAAATATATGTAGTAGTTTATCATCCCCAAGCCCAACACAGAAAATTTTGCCCAGTGTTTTGTTTTTATTTGTGAAAATATCAGATTCCAGGAATGAATGTTAATCAGCAACTTACAGACCTTACAAAAATTATAACCTAGCTACATGTAGCAATAACTCTGAGAAGTTATATGTAATAATGCTCATTGACCACGAAATGTTTGTATTGGAAATGTTACAAAAAGTTGACCAGAGGAAAGAAAACATGATCTTCTAACATGTCCAATGCAAACATGACAAGATTCAGAAGATAGCTTTGGGCCAAAATGTTACATCAACATTCCATTACCTTGTAACTTCCTAAGGTTATAAATGCCACTTTGCACAGTAAACAAAAATAAGTGCAGCTCTTCAAACATGAAGCTGCGCTATCGAAACCCCTCGGCTCTGAACCCCAGCTATTATAATGTAAGGGTGTCTCTACCAATTGATTGGCTTGTGGGAAGAAATATTTACCCCTCGTATTGTAAGTGTACTTTCTTTCAAAAAAAAAAAGTTTTCCAGTCATCCAATCAATAAATAAATGTGATAATATACTAACATGATATAGAAATAATATGCAAACTTAACATAGGAATTAGTGGATTTTGTTAGACAAGGGGCATAACTCTGCAAAATACTTTCTGACACGACTCATTTTCGATAGGCATCTAGCGTCATTTTCAAAACAGATTTGCAGGCATTCTTCGCATTGTGTAACAGAATAAATCAATAAATCAGTCATCCAATCAATAAATAAATGTGATAGTATACAAACATGATATAGAAATTATATGCAAACTTAACATAGGAATTAGTGGATTTTATTAGACAAGGGGCATAACTCTGCAAAATACTTTCTGACACGACTCAATTTCGATAGGCATCTAGTTCAGGTCAAGAGAAACAACTGTATCACGTTAGGATGTTGTATATGGAACGGTTCTGAAATTATCACAATAACAAATCATAAATGGATTTTTATTTGTAAAAAGGGGCATAACTCTGCAAATATTGTCCGAGATGACTCATTTTCGATAGGCTTCTGATTTACGTGAAGATAAATAGATGTAACAAGTTTGGTTGCCATGCATGAAACGGTTCTGTAGATATCGCGGTAACGGACGTACAGACGTACGGACGTACGGACGGACAGCCGTACATGATGACGACAATACCCCTAGGCCAAAGTTGGCCGAGGGATAAAAAGAGTGTGGCCTTTAATAAAGTGATACTTCACTAATCAATGTTAATCTCTTGGATTTCCAGGAAAATTATACATTCAGAGAGTAGAGGATGTTAATTTCCCTTCTCTTGTGGAGCTACATGTACAACATGATGATTTGTCAAATTTTTCAAAACAGGCTGAATTTCCTATCTGAGGTACCCAGAGACCTCCAAATAGGATAAAAATCAACAAATGGCTGACACTTGACACAACAGAACCATTTATGCTTATTAATGACAGTTCTATAGTGTTATAGGACTGACCAAATATTGGCATTTTAGATTTAACTGTTGGAGGGCACAAAGTCCTCCAGAGGTTGAAGATTATGCTTCTGAAATCCCCAAATTCACTCTTGGTCACTTTCAACAAAAAGCAAACTTATAACTGGCTAATAAATGAACCTCCAATAACATTTCCCACCCCACCCCGACTTCCCGCCCCCTCCCTCACCTGAACATAGGACTAAAGGCTCATTTTATCTTTTATTCAGCTAATATTTTCTAAGAAAGCCTGGTGTCCCCCTGATTTTATTACATATTCAACAAGAACTACATGTGTTTAGTATTATATAGCAAAATGGGGAAAACTCAACCTCAGGAAATTTAATGAGCATCAAGCAAGAAAAAAAGTCAAATCTCCCTTTGTATTCTGTGTTATGGCTTTTAAGTGATATACATACATTTTAGCTGCCATATTTTTTTAATGAGTAAACTTGGTGACAATTCATTTTTCATTTCCTCTTAATCTGATAAATAAATAAGGAAATTTAAAACAAAATTCAACCTCTATGTACTTCCTTAATTGAGGGAAAAATCGGGGATATAAGGATATGTATATTGTCGATATGTAATACATTTATCTGGGAGAAAATCTCATGCTTATCCAAGTTTCATGAATGTATGACATGTACTTGTTAGCATGAAGGTTGTTAAACATCATAGTAATGGACTATATTAAATGAATTAACAGAGGTCATCACACACTGTGACTTCACTGGTTAAAATATCATTATTTTATAACTAGAGCCTATGGGCTTTAATGAGATCTGGTAGCTGGGTTATTGGGGGATAAGTTTGTAATGAAATAAACGCACAATTATATATTTAATTTCAAGTTAGGCACAGGTGGCACCAAGCACGAATGTATGTGGCTAAAACGCAATCACAAGTTACATCCTGTGACAAGGTATATGAAGGGCCGTTCGCGCCATAAACGCATCCTTTAAACGTTTTAACTTCTTAAACGTTTAAAAATTGTAAAGCTTTAAAAAGTTTAAACGTTTAAACTTGAATCAACATGTTATGAACTGACATTTTCCTGTCAAAAATTCGCGACTTCAGACGTTTCCTGTCAAAAGAAAAATTCGGTCTTTAAAGGTTTCCGGTTAAAAGGATAACGTTTCCGGTTGTGATCGTCCAATCAGATTTTTTATTTGGGCCGCGTGTATTCCAACATCTACACCAACACGTGCAAATCTCATCTGGCAAACGTTTCGGGTATGTAGTGTATTTTAACCAATGAAAACCGTTCTTACAAATAAGGTTTTGGAGAATATCTTTGTCACCGGGACAATTTGCGCAGGACATGATGCACGGTGGGCATGGGGAATACAATATGCGCGAATATTTGCAAGGGTTATTTTGATTGGTTCAAACAGACTACATAGCGGAAACGTTTTGCCAGGGGACACGTGTTGATGTTGAGGTTTGAACATACGCGGCAGCAATAAAAAAAATCTGATTGGACGATCACAACTGGTAACGATTTCCCTTAAACCGGAAACGTTTAAAAGTCTCGAATATATACTACTGTGTTACCCAATTAATTTCCATCCAATTAGACACTACAGTAGGTGCTCATCCAACCTTGACTCAACCAAAATAGCTGAACTTTGCTCTTTATCTTAATATAATATCTTTACATAATTCCTCCAATACGTCAGTTCGGGATTTCAGATGAACACCATGACCACCATGTTAATTTAACCAGCATAAAGAAAGCAATATGATACCTTCTTTAACATGGTATTGTTGGTGTTGCGTTGAAACTGCAAACTGACCTGTTGAGAATTCGATAGAAAAAGGGGCCAGTGGAATGAAGTCTAGGCCTAAATACCCACATGGGATTAAGATTAGTTTGTACAGAACATACATATACCTAAGGGTAAATAAGAGAGATTATACCTAGGGGTAAATAGAGATTGATTTAGTGTTATGAGTGAGAAGGGCTGGACATCAAGGCTGATGATGGTTATGTCACAAGTTAGGATAAGACAAGACTTTCTGGATATCCCACAGGTTGACTGGTGGAGTACAAGATAGGACAAGATTATAAGATATATGTTACAGCTTGCTCTTGTGAGAAAAGCAAACAGTGGCCTGCAAAGGTGATAATGAGACAATGGTAGCCAGGTTGGCTGCTATGGTAGAGCATCTCTCACATATATACCTAACCAGCTAAACTGTACAATTTTCTCAGCAGAGTCCAAGCTTTGGTAAAGTGACGATACCAGTCTGCCATACTTTAGAGCGTATTAATCTCATATTTTGTGGGAAAACAATGAACAGAGTAATATTTAATGCAAATAAGGGATCAAATATATGCCAAGTGACTATTAGTGACTAAATATAGACATACAAAAGCCTTTCAATCACTAAGGATCCCAAAAACTCATCTCTGTGGAACTACTTTCATGCAGCGTAAGGCTATCCCGTGAGTCGGTTTGCACTTTTGTTTATTTCCCTACAGCATTCTAAAGAGCCTCTGGCTTACGCCAGATCTCAAAAAGTGAAGATTTTGACTTCTTCACTTGTAGAGGTTATCAGTCTCTGGAATGGTCAACGGGAAATTTCTGTGAGCGAATGTATATAATCGGAAGGGAAATCTCAACAGCCTGAATGTGTGTATTACCATTGATTCAAATTTAGTAAACCTTGTTTTATTACTTCAAATATTTTATTTATTTATTTGTTGTTTTTTTTCAAAAAAGGAGAATAAACAATAAAAAAAAATTTGGTGGGCCTTAGCTATTTGGCCAGGCAATCGAAGTCTAATTCATGTCAAGTATGTCACAGTATATGAATGAAATTTTTTTTTCTCGAATATCAATAAACATACATGTACAGACACAATTTGTAGAACTGTAATATACATAATTTCACAACAATAAACAACTGCCAGGACCTGTATTTTAGCAATGATTAGGACATGCCGGAAATGAATGTGGACAAAAGAAATTAACTTGTCCTTGACAACATGACTGATTAAACAAATTGACTCATCAACATGGAGAAGGTGTCAATAGGCGGAATGGTGAACTTAGGCCATCCACAATAGGCTAATATTTCTGTTTCCAGTAACCCTACCTACCCATATATTTTGCAGTTTGAAAAAAAAAATTAGGTGGATATTTATTTTTTTCTATGTTTTTTTCCAGCAGTACTCTGTGAAATTCTAATTATAATACGAAGCTGCGCATCAAAAAACCCCTCGGCTCTGGGTACATTCATAATGCATTCAATTTGAACCAAGATGTCAGGAACACCAAGCAGTCAAGTGACAAATATACAGATTATCAACAATTTTGCAATTAGAAATGACCCCTAAGATTTCCGTCCAATCAGAGAAACCGGTATTCATTACATAAATTTCTTGACGCATCAATGATGTATACCAAATTTTACAACAAGCATTTGAATGGTATCAGAGATAGAGATCATTAATGATTTCGCATAAATGAAAGATGGCCGAACATCCTTCCCGCCACTCAGAGGAAAAGTCTCTCATTAAAAAGTCATTGAAAGTCTCTTGATACATTGATGCTGTATACATGTACCAAGTTTCGTATAGAACACTGAAATGGTTTCAGAGATATACATCATTAAAGATTTTGCATAAATTAAAGATGGCCACCAAGGTTTCCACCCAATCAGGGATACCAGAACAGTCATTTATCGTAAGTCTCTTGATGCATCGATGATGTATACCAAATTTTACATCAAGCACTTGAACGGTATCAGAGAACGAGATCATTAATGATCTTGCATAAATTAAAGATGGCCGCCCATCCTTCCCCCCACTCAGAGGAACTGATGTGGTTATTCATTGCAAGTCAGTTGTTACATCGATGCTGTATACCAAATTTGGTATAAAACACTTAAATTGGATCAGAGATATATATCATTAAAGTTTTTGCATAAATTAAAGATGGCCGCCAAGGTGTTCGGTCAATCAGATCTCGATGCAAAGTATCTGGATGTATCGATGATGTATACCAACTTTCATATAAAACAACTGAATGGTAACGGAGATATGTATCATTATCGATTTCGCATAAATTAAAGATGGCCTCCAGGATTTCCAGCCAATCAGAAAAGCCGGTTTGGTAATTCATTGAAAGTTGCTTGATGTATCGATGATGTATACCAACTTTCGTATTGAACAGTTCAATGGTTTCCGAGATATGGATCATTATCCATTTCGCATAAAATTAAAGATGGCCGACAAAGTTTTCACCCAATCAGGTCCCAATTAAATAGGCTTCTGGTCCTTGACTAGGTAAATAAGCATACCAAATTTGGAATTCTTCAGTGGAACCGTTCTCCGGCTATCTCGCTCACGTACAGACGTATGGACGTACGGACGTACGGACAGACGGATGTACAAGACGACGACAATACCCCATGGCCAAAATTGGCCGAGGGGTAAAAATGTCAAAAATTGACAAAAAATTTAATGAAAGAAAGAAAAAAAATCCTGCCTACCTTACCTTTTTCTAAAGTTGGTTTACTGGAAACACATATTATTGTGGATGACCTAAATCCTGGGGGAACGAACTAATATCAGGCAGAATCATAGTGGGTCAACTTCTGTTCATCTTCTAACATGTCTGATTACAGCACAAACAACAGTTCAGAGTCAGTCAGTCAGGTCCTGGAACACTTCAAAGTTCTGTTTGAACTTGAAACTGTTCCAGATGGAAACGTTCTAACATATATAGGCTAGCTAGTTGACGAAGGAACTCAGAACTGTTCCGCTGGATTATGCTTCGTTCCGAATGGTAAGACATGTGTATTATCCACTGCTTTTGCAGGGTACTGTCGTATACAATGTATGTAGTTTCTGTATGACATGTACGTATGTGTCTAAGTGAGTGAATACAGAAACATAGGAATGTGGATAACTTACCACTAATCAAATGCAGTCCAAACACATGCAGCTAAATCAACAAGTAGCATGCAGTACTGCACATAGACAAAATCCTGACACATGCAGTTTATAAATCAACACATACCATGCAGTATTGCACAAATACAAAGTCAAAATTACTCTGTAAAATATGGGCCAAGCTGTCCAAGCATAACCATTTTCAATAGGCGTTTGACTTACAAACAGATAAATCAGTTTTGCCTAAAATGCGGTGACGGACGGATGTACATGATGACGACAATAACCCGGGTGAAAAAAATAATAACTGAAGCCGACCCTAAAATTGCTGAATGGTTTGTGTTCCGGGTACCTCACACACAGCTTTTTTATTATTTTATTAATGGCCTTATCTGAACATGCTTAATATGTGTACATGTACCTTCAGTTTCTGCTCCAATTAGCTAAAAATACTGTTTTTAATAACCAAATACAAATACATGTAGACATAGTCAAAATATAGAGAAGCCTATAGTGAAAAAAAAACATTAATGGATTTTTTTAAGCTTAGAGAAGCATTCAGAACAGACTGCATAATACATTATGCATGCACATGTAGGTCAGATGACTTAATTTACACTTAACACGCATTAAACAGGAGCCCAAGGGGCTTTAATACACATGTACCCCCGTACATCTGGAATTACACTGGTCATAGCTACATTTCTTAGCTACAAGAAAGATAGCTACATTTCTTCATGTTATATCATGATGAACAGTATATGACCTTGAAAAAATAAGTCAAGGTCAGTCAACTGGGATAGGCTGCTAGTCAATCACCAGTTACATATGTAATATAAATTTGGAGACCCTAGTTTTAATGCTTAATAAAGCAAATACTAAAATTAGACCTTGATAAAATAGGTCAAGGTCGGTCATTTTCAATAGGCTTGTGACCGTTCACCAGATGCATATGGAGTTTGAATTTACAATGCCGGACTATAATCCTTATGATATCGTGTCTACAAGAACAATGGACAGACAGAAGACACCATCGATAATAATACCATTCTGGAAAATTTTGCCCGAGGGGTAAAAATAAGGGCAACTATTCAAAAATTTAAGAGTGTGGCCTTAATGTCTTGGCTTTCAAGGAAAATTATACATAATTCAGGGAACAATCTGGGATGCAAGGATATATTGCTGATATATACATCAGGGTGAAAGTCTCATGTTTATGCAAGGTTTAGGGAAGTACCACATGCTCTTGCTTGCATGAAGGTTGTCAAACATAGTAATGTGGACTGTATTAAATGAATTAATGGAGGCCATGACACTGTGTGAATTCAGTACCGGTCAAAATATCATCACTTTGTGAACAGTGAAGATTTTGACATTGTCAGTTGTGGAGGTTATAATTTTATAACTTCTGTAAGGTGGTCCTCGGTCTCTGGAATGGTTGAACGGAAAGTTTTATGTTCACAAATATATAATATGTATAATTGGAAGCGGAAGTTTTGAGATGGTGAATGTGTGTATTAACATTGATTCAATCTGTGTTCAGCAAAACTTTCTTGTTACTGCAAGTGATTTTGTTTTTTTGTTTTTTTTTGAAGGAAGGAGGATAAACAATAATTTTTTTTGGTGGGCCTAAGCTATTTGGCCAGACAAATGAAGTCATTAGATACATGTATGTCACACGATATGAGTGAATTCTATTTCCTTCTGAAAGATCAATATACATGTAGACCTGAAGTCACATAATTCTCAAAACAACAAATAACTGCTAGAACATGAATCTGAGAATATGACAGAAATGATTGCAAACAAAATCAAGTCCTTGACAGCATGAATGATTGAACAATTTGACTCATTAGCTTAGGGAACACATGGGAAGGTGGGGAATGCTGAACTCAAAGTCAATGCTGGGGGAATGAACTAAGTTTAGAAAAAACTAGAACTTGTGGACTTCGAAAGGCTGCCGTCGTCTGTGCGATTTTATGGTTTTGATGTTTGGCTGTGATCTTTAGAAATACATAGTTTTTCCTATTTCTCAAAATTGGGTCATGTGTATAGGATGTGTTATGTGTAATGCTTTAGTTACCTTTGACAGTCATAACAGGATGAAAATTAATTAATTTGGTGATTCAGAGAAAATTTTAACGAAAACCAGAGCGTCTGGAGTCCCACGACGTTGAAACTTCTGATTTGGCTTGGAACCTTAACATTCAGTACCCAGCTTGGAAAGCAATCTCGAGTGATATCCTGTGTCAAGTTATCCACATACCAAATTTGCAAAGAATCCATTCAGGTTTTTAAAAGTTACCGTCCAGAAGTAACTATTTTTTTACTTGTCTCCCTGGTACTTCAGCTTGTCACCCCTACTGAAACTTTTTTTCACCATACTGTCATGTATTCCAACCAGTTTCTTCATTTTTACAGGCATTGTAGAATTTGAACACACATGTTTTTTTTTGTTTTTTTTTTCTCTCGATCGGGAGGCGTTAATGACACTGACAGATTTGTCTCCTTCCTCTAGCTCTGCATTGCCAAGATCACTGTCCGCACTCCACGATGTTGACCATCATCCGAATGCATGTCACGATCATACGTAGAAACTTCTGCTCTTAGC
Organism: Hanleya hanleyi; assembly: GCA_036873755.1. Lineage (NCBI taxonomy): Eukaryota > Metazoa > Mollusca > Polyplacophora > Lepidopleurida > Hanleyidae > Hanleya > Hanleya hanleyi. The sequence continues at coordinate 26,209 of JAVTVY010010380.1, read as the reverse complement.
CATGCAGTAATGGGTGATATCTGAGTATATTAGGGCATTTCCCAAATGATCACACTCGATTGGTCCCGTGAGATTCGACATCGGCGCAATGATATTCATATTCGCAAAACTTCGTTTTGATCTCGCATAGAATTCTCCAGTCTTGCGCCTCTGCACTCAAGTGAAACTGACAGGTCTGATGTCTGAGATGCCCAGGTCAAAATATTTAACTACAGATAATTTCATTGGCTCGTTTAAATGGGGTGGACATGTGACTTGATGCTTCAGGAACAACTTTCAAACAGGATTATGTCCCTCCAGAAATATGTCCTTTGCGGCTGATAGGTGGCGCCGTGTGAAATACATGCCGAATCATAGCGATAAGCTAAGGGTAGGGGAGACCGGTGCTGGTTGGAACATTTTTCATGAAAAGTTGACAAGGTCAAAAGTTTTTTGTCAACTTGAAATTGTTACATGTGCATATGATAGTACACCCATAGTCCTCTCTACGACCCACCAGTACCAAGTCCAAACACAGCAAGGAAGCAATCAGAGATTGCTCAATTGTATGCCCCCCCCCCCCCGCCCGGCCGTCCCCTTCCGCTTTAATCTGACACTGCTCCGCCATTGTTCTGTTCTGTATTGGTCTGTGGAGGCCTAATTTGGCTAATTATAAAAATTCTGTTTCAGTCACTTTTTTCGGCATGCCTCGCATAATACATATTCCAAGTATCGACCAACAAGTAATAATACAATGTTTTGATGCAATATGGTCACCCGGGGGCCGGGGCTTTCGCCAAATCCAAAAATGTGACCTGGTTATGAGACCTACATTCCTTGGGAGTATATTGTGGTGAAATTATGAAATTTTTGTGGTGAAATTATTGAATTTTGCACCCAATTCACTCTTTTGGGGCAATTTCATACTTCAGGACTTATGTGGTCTGCTTTGGAATGTAGAATAACATATACATAGCAATTTTCCCGGTCCAAATCGGTTATGGACCGACATACAGCCTGGACAAATAAATATATCCCATTCACTTAGGTTTGATCAACAAAGGGCCATAACTCTTGAAAATATAATCGAAAGCAGAGAAACTTCACGCTGCACAACTATGGGGCATTAACTACATATCATGCAAATTCCATACTTGTCCATACAATATTAACCGAGATCCAGCCCTGACAAGCAGGGTTCGCACAGCTGGGAAAGATCAAAATTCCAGGACATTTCCAGGACAAAATTGCTGTTTTCCAGGACAAAGTGTCTCCAGTTATTTTCAGTCAAATGTATTTTCTCTCAACGCAATGTATAGAGGTTATCTACCCTTGATTATCTCCCCTGTTGTCACCAGGAAGTATGAAATACACGTGGAATATGGCTCCGTTTTCGGCTTGAAATATTTGTCAATAAAACGAACAACTCATTCAGAGATAGAGATTCTAATCTGAAGGACAACGGATGGGTAAATAATCATACAAATTAAATCTTACAACGATATTATGCCTGAATCGGCCGTGGAAGAGCCAAAGAAAGATGTGATAGTCCGATTAATCCGCATATTTTATCGCTCACGCTGATAGCAGGATTCATGCTTTGCACCTTTCGCGTGACTCAGATTAATGATCGGAGGTTTCCGTGAATATTCGTCACCATGGGAGCTCAGTGACGGATGTCTCAATTCGATATTTGATTGGCCGAGAAGTTTACTATATTTACTACGAAAGTTTATGAATGAATTGGCGCGTCAGTGAACTGGGGAATCCCCCGACAGCGATGACCGATCGTTGGAGTGAGCATTTGCCGATGGATGATTCGCAGCACAGTAATTCTATTGATTTTCCAGGACTTTCAAGGACACATACTATTTTTCCAGGACTTTCCAGTACTGGAAAGCATACTTTTATTTTTCCAGGACATTTAAGGACATTCCAGGACTGTGCGAACCTTGACAAGTCCCAATTCACAAAGACTTGATGAACAAAGGGCCATAACTCTTGAAAATATATGCGAAACGTGGAGAAACTTCACGCTGCACAACTACAGGGCACAAAGCACATACCCTGCAAATTTCATAATTGTCAATACAATATTAACCAAGATCCAGGCCGGACAATTCCCAATTCACAGAGATTTCAGGAACAAAGGGCCATAACTCTTGAAAATATAAGCGAAATGGGGAGAAACTTTACGCTGCACAACTGTGGGGCACTGACCACATATCATGCAAATTTCATACTCGTTCATACAATATTAACCAAGAACCAGCTCGGACAAGTCCCATTCACAGAGATTTCAGAAAAAGGGCCATAACTCTTGAAAATTATACCGGAACTCGGAAAAAAGTCTACGCTGCACAACTACGAGGCACTGGCCACATTCCATGCAAGTTTCAATCCTGTCCATCAGTTATTAACCGAGATATCGCGCGGACAAGAAATTCGGACGGACAGACGGACGGATGGACAGACGAACGGACAAAGCGATCGCTATATGCCCCCCCCCACCTCTAATTAGAGGGGGGGCATAACAATGCCCCAAAAGGGTGTATGGTTAAAAACAAAAGACCCTTTTTTTCCTTCCAACCTGCCCTGTATATGGGGTTGGTTGACTCACCCTTGGGGTAAGTTGAAAAATCAAATCCTCAATTGGAAAGTTTCAAAAATCCCTCGAAAGTAAATACAAATCTTTTTTCTTCCACCGCCTCAGCCAAGACATACAATCCGGAAAACTTACCCTCCTACAAATAATATATAAAACATATGAACTTCAGCCATACCTTATACACACAAAAAACATAGCTCATGCTCAGACCATGAGCAAGTTAAGAACTAGTTGCCATTGCCTGGAGGTTGAAAGAGGGCGATACAGAAATGTACCCCGCAACCAAAGAATGTGCACAGTGTGTTTCACCCCTGAAGTAGAGGACGAAACTCACTTTCTGCTAACTTGCCCGGCACTAGAACAACCTCGCGCCCAAATCAACCAAATTCTCCCAGCCCAAGGAACCCCCAACTTAACTGACATATTCCACCCCTCTGCAGATTTATACAACCCCATCTCCTCATACATACATCAACTATACATGTATAGATTGAATATTACCGCACTCCCAGCTGGGCACCCACCACCCTCTACTCAGGGGTTGTAAATTATATATCACTGTTTTTCTCTATTTGTTTGTATATATTGTATATATTCTTTCTACCTTTTGTAAATGTTTTTGCTCTTTGCCATACTCTGTAGTACTGAGTCGTGCAATAAATATTGATTATGATTATGAAAAACATGTTATGTTTTAAGCATCAATGCACAGCTGCGGCCAAACAATGTTTTGTTTCAAGAAGGCAAATGGTACCTTTAATTTGCATAAGGCCAAACAAAATAATATGTGTGTTTACGGTAATACCCGACCCTACCTAGCAAAAATGCGCCGATCCTCCGTCTTTTTCCGACTTGGGCAAAAAAAAATGACCGAAATCTGGCGACCCAGTCCGTTTCCGTGGCCGAGTTCAACTTTTTAAACACCCAGAGAACGCTAAGAGACCTCCGCTGTGATTGGCTGGTCGATCACAAGCTCTTGTCCCTCCGCCAATCAGCTATCTACTCTCATCCGATGTCGCCCGGGGCAGCAAACATGGTGGCAAATCCATGCGGCGAAGGTTTGTTGATTTGTCGATACTCTTCTCGTTTAATCAATGATAGCATGAACATTTTACGGAATATTCGTTTGGGCTTGTGGTGAAATCAGCTGGTGTGTTCCAATTAAACATGCATTTTAACTGGCCAAACCAATGCGTTGCGTCATGATGGTGACCAACCACCTCGCTGGGGGTCTAATAACACCCCAGCCACCAGTCAGATTTTTGGACCGGATTCGGGGCCTTCGCGCACATCGCCGGAAGTGACATCATATATAGTAAAATAGATGTTTAACGAAAATTTTGATTACTTTTCAAGTCTGCATAATACCTCCGTTGACCTAGCGTTAAAAAGAATTATCTGGAGATAATATTCCTGTTTATCTGGACAGAGCATATGAAAAGTAGTTCGCTCATGTGCAACACTAAAGGAGTCGTTTGGTCGGATTCAAACTGAACCGTGCGTTGGTTGGTTTCCCCTATACGTCATAGCAACGTAGTAAAGGTCAACTTCCGCTATTGGAGGCAGGGATGTTATTGGAGGCTCTTACTAAAGGACGGCGGAAAGGCAGGCCGCCGGCGGAAAGGACGGCGGTGGATAAAAACATATGTTACAAGGCTTGGCGGGGGATAATTTGTGCCTAGATGTATTACTTGTGTAAATTTATACCGATTTCATATATTTGCAGGTACCCACAACGTCGTATGGTCACATGAATGTCGGATAATACTTCACGGCCGTCACGGCTAGCGAAAATCAAAATGGCGGCCGACTGGGAAGGCGGGTGCAGCAAAAACTGGATCGCTTCTCAATTTACGAATACGGAAATCAACATTAATATACTTACTAAAAAATGAAACACAAATTTGATTCAACTGTTTTATTGAATAATAATGATAATAATTAACAATAATAATTAACAATAATAAGAACAATAACAATAAAGGTTATGTACAATTGTGTCTGTAGGAAAATTATAATAAAAATTAATCCCTATGTGTCTGGCAGTAATGTTCACTTTAGTATTTGTTAATTCATTCGCCAGTCCGTATATACTGATTCGCTAGTCCGTAAGTATATTAATGTTGATTTCCGTATTCGTAAATTGAGAAGCGATCCAGTTTTTGCTGCACCCGCCTTCCCAGTCGGCCGCCATTTTGATTTTCGCTAGCCGTGACGGCCGTGAAGTATTATCCGACATTCATGTGACCATACGACGTTGTGGGTACCTGCAAATATATGAAATCGGTATAAATTTACACAAGTAATACATCTAGGCACAAATTATCCCCCGCCAAGCCTTGTAACATATGTTTTTATCCACCGCCGTCCTTTCCGCCGGCGGCCTGCCTTTCCGCCGTCCTTTAGTGTGAGCCGTTATTGGAGCCTGCGAAATGGAGCATGCGCTGTGGGGAGGTTGGATCGTGACGAGCTGCTTTTATCTGACTGTTGATAAGAAATTTAGATATGTTGCGCCAGCATAGACGTCTGAATTATTTCTAAAGCATTTCGATCTGAAGAGTTTTCACCAGGTTTTTAACATGACTGGAGTCGCCCAGCACATATTTGGTCACACATTTACAAACGTAAAGATCGAACGTGAAATATTTCTGGAACTGCATTGTACGAATATTCGTTTGACTTTTTTGTGATAAATCAGATAGTGTATGTTCCCATCTCACAGAGATATCTAGTCAGTCCGTCTCACTGAACCTTCAGACGAGTTTTTATATTTATGTGATTCACACGTGACTTTTACAACATAGTGTGACTTTTGCGGATGGACATGATGGATTTGTCCAGCATTACAACAACGTTTTGTCTGGAGCAAAAAATACCAGACTTAAATACTCTTGAGTTAATGATCATGTTGTTGTCATGTTTCCAGAGTATACGTGTTATTTGGTGCACATACTGTTCAATATCACCACCTTTCTTTAATAATAATATTGTACTTTTATATTGTTTCAGGTGCCACTGTCCTTCTGTGTCTGGCAAGCAATAGCATGGTGAAGCAGCATGTCATCAAACCTGTTAAGAGAAATGTTTGAGGATATCCATGGCACATCTGGCTTGGACACGAATTATGAAATAACTTGCACTTTGTCGATCGAACTGTCCAGGAGGAATCTGATTCCATTCATGTTCCGTTGCTGAACTACATGTAAATGATTTAGGCATTAAAAGTGTCAACTTTGCTTGCATGGGAATCTTTGTGTACAATTCATTCAATTCATCGACAGTATGCTCGTTGTTTTAACAAAGCATACATCTATTATGAATGCAATGGACGAGGTCTGATGTGGATAGAAGTGGGGAGAAAACAGTCAGATTAATATAGGTTTGTAATACTTGGTACAAGGCTTGCCGATTTTTACACACACACACCACAATAGTTGTAAAAATCATCAAATAAAGGTTATACCATAATTGTTAATTGGGATTTGAAAATCATTTGTGGCATATTGCAGACTCGGTGGGTAACGTGAATTTGATCTGACATTCAGTAGCCACTAGGCCGTCCTCCATAAAGAATTTGCACATCGATGATCAACGACTAGGGTAGAGGCCATGGCGCTTCATGTACATGACCGGTGAATATCCCAATACATATAGTATGCATTATAAATTGGAAGAATAATCAGACCGGAGGCATGTGATGCCAAGGATAGAAGTACCAACACCAAACACAGGTGGACAGGAATGAACCATGTATTCAAAACATATTTATTCTTGAAAGTACAACACGAATGGGAAAGAAAATATACTGTGGAGAGAAAAACTGTTTTGTGCAGAACTTACATATATACCAGCACACATACAAAACAGTTAACAGCATAACTCAGTGTTAAGAAATTTCGACTGACCTACATATACGGGGAAAAAAATTGAGCAAATTTTTTGCGATGTTCCTACCTACCCTAAGAAAATGTCATAAAATTTTGGAGTAAATAAAATAAAAAAGCCTACCTACCTACCCTATTTTCAAAATGCATGTAACAGTAAACACAGATATTATTTTGTTTGGCCTAACCCAGATCTAACAAAAAGCTTGCTGTTTGACCAAACGATGTCGCCTAAGGTTCTAAGGGAAATATTACCATGCCTCTTCAGAAAACCAGTGAAGTCATTTTGGTGTTTCCCCGTGATCCCAGAATGGTTTTGCTAATATTTATAGCAAATATAACAATTTAATAATGATTTAGCAATTTATAGCAATTGGTTGGATCATGTTCCAACTTACCCCAGATTCAGTGTTCCAACTAGCCCCAACAGCACCTTCATTCTATTCCCATAGCTAACAAACTCATAACTGTTTCACTGGATTATGCTTCGATCTGACACCTCTTATGCTGGAGAAATTGTATCTTCAGTATATTACATATTTATTTTTTAGTCTCATTCAGTATGATGGCTTAGTTATCGAATTGATGTTGCCAGGCATGAACAGTCAATAGAAATATAGGCTGATTGCACCAGATCGTGCCAGTCAATCTAGTGAAGTTCGTTTTATTGATCCATTAGTTTTGCCTTCCAAACAGCTCTCGTAACAAGCTCTACCACGCATTCAAGTCTCACGGGAGCCCATTTTGCAGTATGCGAAAGACGTTTCCACGCAGTTTTTGTTTTTGGATTTCTTTTTCAAACTTTCGGTTCAAAATTTTAGACGAACAATTTGTGCTTGAAAGAGAGACTTCCGTTCATGTTAGACAGCCCAAATTGTTACGAATTTCCAGTTCAATATCTTCTCTACATTTGGCCCTGTGACCGTAAGTCCCAACTCTGCTTTGTTTTTTCGCAATCTTGTGGACAAAGCTGATTTAATAAGGCTGCACACGTAGCGGCAGCCTTAATTATATTGAGTCAACTTTAACAATGAAACTTCTGTTCCGGTGTGCAAGAGGAGGAGGTTTCCAAAACTTGTCATAAATCCCTCTGATCACAGCTCTGGTACTACCACGGTACTGTTATGATGAGGATGTAGTCACCACTACGGTACCATACCGCTATAGTCACAATGTTTTCAATGGCGGGGAACTTACTTGTGTATGAATGGAACTCAGGCACTGACATGTCTTGAAGATAAATGTGTCCATTCTATTCCCATAGCTAACAAACTGTTTCACTGGATTATGCTTCGATCTGACACCTCTTATGCTGGAGAAATTGTATCTTCAGTATATTTCATATTTATGTTTTCGTCTCATTCAGTATGATGAAAATTTCACAGCAGAATGCATGCACATGTATCATGGCACACACTGTTACTGGTACCAGACATATCATAGCCCAGGGTTAGAATGGGATGATGTTACATTCTGTATGGATACAGATACAATATACTTGGACGTCCCATGAAAAATGTATTTTGTTTATACAGAAAACCTGTTAAAACAGGAGGATATGAATCTCCAATAATATGCAGTGTGACTATGAGAGACACACGAGTACATTTATCAGTGAGGCCATTCAAAATAATTTCTGTATTTCAGGGAATGAATTCTATCAATAGGTACACCAATCTAGGTAAACCAGGACGATAAATCAGGGGAATACCATCTAGACGTAACGCTATGAAAACTTCGTGTGAAATGTTCACCGATATTTTACGAGATCCGAAAATGAGCCAATCACGACAATTTCCCCCTTTTCCCTTCGACAATGACTGACGTTTACTTCATGGATATAAACTCTTCGAATGGCACAATCTTTTGATATTTTCTACTGCATAATGAAGCCAGACTTTTAGACGGGAATAAACCCTTTGATGTTCACGCACACTGTCTGGAAATGATGCCATATTTGGAGACTGATTCCCTCTATTGGTCCACGTGCTACTGCATGTAATTACTGTGGGCATGATTTTGAAACTGTTTCACCAAGTTTGCTACCTGATGGGCTAACAAATGCAGTTTCAAATTCGCACGGGATTCATATAGCGCTGAAGTATTAAAGATATAATATTCTGTTCACCAAGATTGCAGGTACACCAGTAGTGAAATCATTTTTTGTTTTTCAGTATATATCATATGCAATAATGTCGCTTTCAGAAGAAAATGTTTTGGACTAGATTTAGCCATGAAAAGCTGGATTTACTTGTATCCTGTGTTATGTATGGTATTCTTGTAACAACTCTGAAAGATTAATTGTTAAGGATTGGAAAGAATTTAGAAAAAGTTATTGGAAATTCTGAGCAAAAAAAAACATGAGATTGATCTAATCAAAACCCCTTGAGCTTTCCCCAAGTGATTTTGACCCATGTGTAGTGTGAATTGGGGAAGAGATAGTTCTATGTGGGATGATCATGATATACCGGTAGTACATTCAGACATATAGGACAGAAATAGAAAATTATATATCTGTAAAGGGGCATAACTCTGTAAAATATGGGTCGAGGGGAGCCACTTTCGATAGGCGTCTGACTTAGCACTCTGTAAAATAAGAACCGAGACGAATAAGCTGTACCGAACATGGATCTGCAGATATAACAGCTACATTCAAACATCACAAAAGGTGCATACGGTAATTTCCCTATTAATTCACCTTCCAAATTTAATTCGAAAACGGCCGATTTTTCCCCTGTCGTGATGTTTTCCATCCTAATAAAACGAAAACGGGAGCATTTTCAATATACCCGTGAAACAATAAATTCGAACACTCGTGCCGATGAAAGTAAAGTGAATATGTTACTAGAATCTCATATAGTATGTCGCCGTATGCTATTATTCGTAAACGCAGAGAAACAACAGGGAATGGTACAATATAATCAGACTGAATTACTATTACTTACAGTCTATACGGAAAAAAATTGATTCAATTAACTCCGCAGTCCTGTAATTTTATCCTCACTTGATAGCGTTTCGCCGCAGTCGGGTAAAATATATACGATAGTCCCCCGCACGTGGTCGAGTGTCTGCACACGGCCCGCTATTGAATCATTCTTCAGTTTCCAGCGTTCGTATATCAAATATCATTTTTTCAATCAGCATTCCTTTATTTGAAAAACACGGTGAACATTTTCCGAGAAAGCAGAACTGCGTGCGAATGAATTATGTTTGAACGAAACATAAAAATCACCGACAACGATGGTCGACGTGACACGCTCTTAGGAAATTTTCATGGCGCTCCTTTTCTGTTCAAGTCTTTACGGTGGTTCATCGTCCCTCATTCATTCATGGCCCCTTTAACTTTTATACGTTGGTGATTAAATATAATACATTTTATGCTAATATATTTTCAGATGAAGCCGGCTGTCGATCTGACCTGAAGTCAACAATCGCATGCCGCGGTTATAATTTGGATATTAGTAGTGTTTTGAATTTTTTTTTAGGAAAATGGAATAAATCCATCCACGATATGGTTCTCAGTACTGCACGGACAAAATCATCATGATATTGAACATATGAATATATTTTATAACTTTTCTCAACTAGATTCTCTGAAAGGCTGAATTAATTTCACTAAACCGTTGAGAAACGGGATTGTACATTTGCTGAGCTTTTCGTCATGATTCTCCGATCAGAATACAATCACAACTTACATAGATGATCTAATTTACCGGTTAATTGAAATGTCGATTTCTGTATATTTCCTGAAGTGGATCAGGTTATATTTACTGAGTGTATATTTATAAATTATGGAAAAGCTACAGTCGGGCCAAATCTCAAACCAGAAAGACGATCGGATGCAGGTAAAAGTTGATCTTTTCAAGAATTAAACATTGTTGAATGACTTGATTTTGAGTCGGCAGTCATATATTGTGAACCAGGAACTTTCAATCATGTGATATTATTGAAATTACCATGCCGTTTATGTGGAATACGAACAACTGCAGGCAACAAGCTCAAGTGAGTGGTGACGATTTGATACAACAGTGTAAAACGGATATATGAGAATACAGCACTTTATTTTATTACAGGAGCACTACGATAACAATATATAACATAAAACGGCATAAAATAAAAGCATCATACATGCAATTTACTGAGGCATTGTGTACTGGATTTAATTTATCCGAGATTAAAGCTACAAGTTTTCAAATCGGCACATTCAGACGCGGACAAACTGGTCTCCTCGATCTTCATTTCCGGGGGAATATCTTCCGCAGAAAATCCAAGGAAGTCTTCATCGTCGGAGTCGACCAACTGAAACTCAGGGATAGCCTTGGAGTTGTGATACTGGCCATAAGGCAAAACACACCTGCTTATTTAGATAATTAGATAAACTTAAAATGAAAAAGTTTTAACAAAATACACCTATCGTTTAACGCAAAATAGACAGGAAATCACACAGTTGACAAAAGTTTTCCCCAACAGGGGACAAAAACAAATTTTGCGATGTGAAGCGCCGACAACAATCATCTCTGCATGTGCTCTGTTTTGTTCAAATATAGTTATCATAGAGACTTACCTCTTTCCCGTTTAGTTGAATATTTTATTGTTAATGAAAATACTTCTTATGAATACCCACGAACTTACCGAAATTCCAGCAATAAAAATTCTTTGGAATTACACCCCGCATTTTTACAATAAGAATCAAAACATCGCTATCGCCATTCCATTACTCTAATTCTAAACAAATTTGAGAAACATTTAAACGGCAATAGGTAAAGTTTCTGAGATGACAACCTACCAATAGCTAATTAATATTCAGAACGATATCATACATGACTTCGACCCCATACTTTTAGTAAAATGTTACAGTACCTGTACCGTAATAGATATTCTCATACTTGAAACAAATCGAAACCTGTATTGCCGACTGACACTCGGTTCTCTTGTACAATCCGCCGTTAATTCTACATTCATTTCGTTTCATAGGTCCGGGATATTTATTCAAGTCCTGGATGGTGTGTGTAAAATCATGGACAGTGCAGACCAAAAAGTCTATGGCAGTCCGCTTATCTGTCTAAAGCTTCGTGATACAGGCCATTTTCAGGGTTCATAACAACAACGTTGACATACCGAACGACTCGAACATGGAATACTCTAATATGTGTATATAGTTTTATATTTCCAGAATATTCTTTCAATTCCATGTCAGTTAGGTTTCATAATATAGATCATAGCTAATACTGAACAAAAAGGAAGGAATACGTTCAATGTTTTGGCCTACTTTTACGATGTTATTATGGACGCGAATTTACGGACGTCACCTCAAAAATCTGCATGATCTTGCTGAACTTGTCACTCGATCAATATGGTTGACTTCCTCGAATAAAATTAGACGCCTTTATCAGGGTAGAGGAGATTTTCTGACATCATACAGTGCCTTTTATGGAAACTATGATGAGACATCACGGTAATAAATACGATCACTACGTACGACCACGGCAAAGCGGTCCGCCATTTTGTATCTCCCGTGAAAGTCGGCGCGACATTTAATTCGAACACTCGCGTTTTTCTGGAATTCGCTCGACAAATAATTCGAAAGTAGCCAATTTTTGAAGTGGCGAGTTTCATCACTACATCGCGAATTAATAGGGAAATTACCGTAACTCTACAATACAAGCAGATAAATAATTTAGTAGCCGTACCGAACACAGTTCTTCAGATATAACTGGTTAATACATTCAAGCATATCCAAGATTATTACACCAGAAAGGGGCATAACATCATAAAATAAGGGCCGAGACGATGATTTTTTTTTGTACCCTTCTAGAATACAACAAGATTCCAAAATTTTGCAAATGTACCGAACACGGATCTACAGATATAACTAGTACACCCAACTTTATATCACAAAATCAGAGATTATTAGATCCGAAAAGGAGCATACATGTAACTCCATAAAATATAGGCCGAGACAACTAATTTATTTGAGGCATTTAGAATACAACTAGACAGAGACGTTTCATCATAGTTTGCTAGCTTTACCAAACACAACTGGTTACATTCAAGCATGTATCATAAACTCAGATATTAATCCACCTGAAAGGGGCATAACTTTGTGAAAAGAGGGCTGAGATGACTAATTTTCTGTTGGCTTCTAGACTACAACTACATAAATATGTTTCCAAAATGTAGTAGCCATATCAACACAGTTCTGCAGATATAGTTGATTACATTCAAGCATATATCACAAAATAGGAAATTAATACATCTGTAAAGGCAGGGGCAGATACAGCTTTTTAATTTGGGTGCCTTTTTAGTTTTGCCGAGCGTGGCGAACCGAAAAAAATTTTTGGTCGGGGGTCTGAGGCACGCCTAGGGCCCCAGCTGCTAGACATTCTCAGACACTCTAAAATGCATCAGATGCATTTCCAGACAATGAATTTCCATACGAGATTATATCAATTTGCGTAACGTACGTGAACCATCTCAAAATTAAATACAAGACAAATTTGCTGCATAATAAACTAAAATACCTGAATTTCTTCGTCTAATTTGGGCGCTTTTCGTTTCTTAATTTGGGCGTTTTTAGACCTCGTTTATTTTGCGTGCCCTTTAAGGGTGTAAAATAAGGCCTGTATCTGCCCCTGAAAGGGACATAACTCTGTAAAATATGGACCGAGCAGAGTCATTTTCGATAGGCGTCCGACTTAAGCTAGATAAATAAGTTCCAAAAAATTTGGTCAGATGCATGTATCTCGAGCGGTTTTGCCTAAAATGCGATAACGGACGGATAGACTGACGTATGTACGGACGGACATATCACACAAGACGATAACAATACCGCGAGGCCAAAATAGCCGAGGGGTAATAAAATGATAAAATCAAGCCTACTTCAAAACTGAATTGGAAATTTTTTGGGTGGGTAGGGTTACCAGAAACAAAGATATTTTTATGGATGGCCTGAGGGAGCCAGATCCTGTTGATTATTCTCCAATACATGCAGGTCTGAGTCAACACCAAGCGACTGCCACCATGTGCAACCAGGAAGCAATTAGCAGTGTTCTGTATAGATTTTTTTCCATTATCATTAATTATACTCAAGAGTGGATAGGAAAGGCACTGACAAATTTAACTTCTATTAAATGGGACTTCATTTGCTCAAGGTCAGATTCTGTTGAATAGAACATAAAAGTACATACTGTCCAAGTACACACAGATATATGTGTGATGGGGGATCATTCGTATTAATGGTTCAAACACTTGCTCTTGGAAATTCAAGTCATTTCCAAGGAGTTTTCCAGGTTGATATTCTTTTCCAGGCATGTACTACATGTACAACAAATTTTCAACATGGGAGAGAGATACTGGCATTTATTGGAACCACGAAATACAACACCCTGCACCCATGCAACCAGTTTGCGTATATGACTGTACTGTTCAGATTAACCCTTGTCCTGTCATCTCCGTGTATACATACACGTTGCTCGACTGTCAAGTTCCCAGTGTCGACTCCGGATATATACGTTCCGAGAAACCATCGGACATTTGATCGTTTTTCGAAACAATTTGGAGCCACGTGTGGAAAAATCAAACCAGACATGGCTTTATACTCCAAGTAAAACGTATTATTTCATTAATTATTTCACATGAGTTCGGTGTTTATTACTAAAAAGACGTTTAGTTATGTGAAGATCGTCTACAAATGTAAAACAGAGCGTCATTTATTCAAAAAGTTTAATGCATAAAAACGCACCTTGTTTACAAGCTTCTGCAACGAAATCCCGGAAGCCCCTTTCCACGTTAAAGATATCAAATTGAAGGGCAACAACTCTTTCATTTCCACACAACCGTATTGATGTCACGTAGTAAAAATGCATTGATTTTATTGGGTGAAATGGTCATGCGTTTCGAATCCTTCCCATTCAACCCCAATAAACTCGCGAAAATGCTCATCACCTGACGTAACCCGACTTCCTGATTGTTCCAACTGCTCATTAACATAAAATATCGTTGAGTTACGCATGCGCCGTGGCCGAATTCGACGGAGTCAAAATGTTGTTTGGTTTCGCTGAGGGAAGCCACACGTAATGTAAACAAAAGGATTTTTACCGATTAGCTTGGAATGTTTAATAAATATTCAATATTCGTTATGCTACGAGTAACCGGGAATACATGTACATACCGCGGCATCTTTAAGAATTTAGACGAGTTATTTAGTCGAGATGAAGCAACACAGACCGTCCATCGATAGTATTCTGAACATGATAAAATTTCTTATGTGAGTTTTACGGTACACTATTTTTGCCGAAATGCGATTCCTAAATATTTCTAAAGCTGTAAAATGCCAAATATGTTCTGAATGTATGTTCAGGGTTTCAAAATGATGTACTGTGCATCAAATACCATCCATTATTTCAATTTATTTATCAATTCCAACGACCAGACAGTCGCCGTTTTTTGAGCCCATTCTGAACAGTTCAACTCTGCTTGACAGCCTGGCACTCGCACTTCGACCAGCTGGCGTAAACTGGCCGACAGGATGAGGGTTAACTGTGCCAGCCTGTGGCTCATATGTATGGCTCAGTCAGCGGACATGGTAGAAAAATAAAATTCTGTCACTGCTATCAGCGCAAACGCTTGTGGGGCAGATTCTCAATATTCATGTTCATATTTCTTTGATATTTTTTTCACCTGCACAAATTAACTGGGGCAGAATCATCATCATGAATGTATGGAGCAACATCTGCTACCAATTTTTAGCATGAACAGACAGGGTCAGACTGACAGAACAGAGGACTGTTATCAGCCATCACCACTTGAGGCGAGTGATCACTCAGATGTGCACATGATAACAGAATTTCCTGTGTCAGGCAATTTAATTTGATTGATGATTTAGCGACATGTACCTGTACCATCCTGCAATTTGCACATGCCTTGGGATCGAAACATGCCATCATATGTAGTCTTCGTTCACATAATAAATTTGTCTAAATATTTCTGTTATTTGAAGATATTTTCCATTTTGCAAATACTTAAAGTGGCGAATTTCAAAGATTTAATCACTTAAAATGAAGCACCCTACTCAGTTCGGGAAATTGCAGAATTCGGAACGTTGTCGAATTCGGGAAAGGTCTTCCAATTCAGGAACATCAAACATTCAGCAAAGTTCCTGAATTCAGCAACATTCCCGAATTTGGGAACTCACTTCAGGGTGCGAAATAGCCCTTTGCCCGGTTGCCCGGGGCAACCCAGTTTGGACAACCAAATTCTGTCCAAATTGCAATGCATTTGGATGTGTTGGTTGCCCGTGCTTGCGGATGGGCAACTAGAATTTGTTTGTCTATTTCATACCCTGCACTTATAACATGGATGATATAGGACTGAAGAAACATTTTCTCACTTACAGCAAAAACGACAGCTACAATTTTGAAATTACAGAAAACAAATGTTGTTACTTATAGATAGAAGAATTGTAATGCCGTTCATTGAAAAGAAGTGCCAGTTACATTTTTAGTTGAAAAGTGGCCAAAGTTCACTCCGCTTGAATACGCGAGTGACTTTAATCAAATATGTTGACTATGCGTTTTCGGGTCCCACCCGTTGTGAGCCTCGACGCGGGAACGCACTCAGCGACCTAGAAACGTGGCCTTGCCAGTCAGAATAACAGGTCTTTTTTTCCTTATGGGCAACTAAACGGGGGGTAACAAATTTAAATATTTCATTTTGACGAGTGCATCAAACCCATTTGAGGCAAAAAATCACGCAGTTGGAGGGCCTTTCCAACTCCTAAAATCTTCCCGTCAGCCCATGCTTCCATGCTTCTGCAGGCTTGAGGAACCACCAACCTCCAAACAGGTTTTCTGCCAGTCGATCGACCCTGCCATCAGTCAATTATACTTATACAGGGCGTTTTTTCACCCTGTCAGTCTCCGCACAGTGGGTCTTCACCAAGCCATGTAGCCTTGGCGGAGATTAGAAGTGCGAGATTATCCAAACTGCGCTGTATCGCAACAACTTGCATTAACCAGAAATAATCAACTGCAGCACATCTGGGGGATTTGTCAGACAAAAGACAACAAACAATCAGTGACTACGGGTAATTAAATAACTGCTTATCTCTGTACAAAAACAACAACATCAGGCCTACATCAAGGCTAACGGTCATTTGTTTGAAAACATATCAGCGATGCATGTTTTGAGGGAATCAAATGGTCCCGCACATTCACATCTCCAAAATTATATATCCTTGTATTTAGTATGTGGTTAGTACCGTTACGGACTGTTTTTGGCTGGTAAAATTCAGGTTTTGTGAAATGATGTTTTGGTACATGCCTATATGTAAATTGACTGAGGGCAGGGTCGATCGATTGGCAGATGGGGAGATAACCCTGTTTGGAGGTTGGGGAACCACCCCATTGGTTTGTTTATCTTTCTTCAATCCCAGAATGCACTGCGGCCTGCGACACTCTGATAAATCTCATAGCTTGTTGAACATGGGGAATGTAGCATATTAATCAGGTCAGAGCAAAGGACTAACTGGGATATCCCACTTAAATACTTTATTATGATATTAAATCCAAGTTTGGATATTGAAATATATCCTAATTGGGATATTTTGACCGATTTTCATACTGAACAGCAAAGGCGAATTTCGGCATCTAAAGTAAAGTACAAAAACAAGAGAGAATTTACTTCACAAAACTGCCAATGCGATTGTACAGGCAATTTCCTAGTTCCGAATCTTTCCCAGATCCGGGTCAGTCCAGATTCACGGCTGTATTTGTTTGTGATATATGGCATTAAAAATACCAAACTTGCATGGCTGAAAAATATAATTAATGGTCTTCCTGTAACCAAGTTCAGCATCAGCCAGACCTTCGTTTGAAGAGAGAAAACTGAACTTGTATGTCGGCCAATGTCGAGCGGACAGCGATTTGCGCTCTGTTTCTATATGTGATATGTTTGTCGGCCTAATCCATGAAAACTAGGAGGAGATGGTTGACGTTTTCTGTATCAAAATAGCGTAAAATTATTAAATGAACTATCACGTAAAATACAAGTCGATCCCATTCTTAGAATTCGTTTTATTCTACGGGAAGTAAGTCCATGTCCTTTACCTATTTCTGAATCACATTTTGGCGCCATGTTAAAGGGTGCAGAATTCGAACGGAGTTACGTCCCTCGGTGATTTGAAAAAGTGGAAGCGCGATCCCATGCTCCAATCTTCGGGATTTAAATTTGATATGTTGAAGATGTTAAGATTGTGTTATCTTTGCACCGTAGTCCTCTTCCCAGTGAGTTTAGGCAGGTAAATTGCTATTGGGACATATTTAGACCTTAGGAAAAGGATCCGATTCGAAACTGGAAGTTTGACCCTGAACTGGGTAATGAACGTCACGAATAAGCCAACCATTTATCGCTATATTTACAAATCATCTAGAAAAACTTTTATTGCCATATTATTCAGCAGATATTAAAGCATATATTTCAACCTTGTAGTTAGATTTAGGGTATAAACTGTGGCCAGTAGCAGGTACCGACTGTTTAGTGGTTTGGAACTGGGTGATACACTGTATAAAAAAATTCTCGCCGAAGTTATTCTCTCTGATATTGAAATTACGTGCATTATTTTGTCATGTTGTTGCTGCAGTATACCTTCCATGAATCACCACTGTTGTATGTTTTTAAACAAGCAGAATAACTAGAAGAATAAGAAGGGGCAGATACAACTTTTTAATTTGGGCGGCCTTTTAGTTCCGCCGAAAAAAAATTGGCGGGGGGCCCCAGCCGCTAGACGTTCTCAGATGCTCTAAAACGCATCAGACGAATTTCCAGACAATAAATTTCCATATAAGATTACGTATGTCAATTTTTATAGAAAAATTGTCAAAAATGCTATACATCCCAATTTTCATGAGAAAAAAAATGTTATATTGTCATTTTCATGAGAAAATGAGTCTTTTTTTGTAGATTTAGACTTTTGAGAAGTCAAGATATTCTTGATACTCACGGAAATTCTGTGAGACTTGGCAGGTCTGCTTTTATATTTTTGTGCGGCCCAAAATTTCCTGAATAAAATGGCCTATTCCCCCGCCTGTTGCCTTCACAAGCTCAGCAGTTCTCTTCTGACTGTTGGCATAGCTGGCGCTTTTCGGATTATGAGAACTCCCGGTTGTCGGTGGCCGACCACGAGGCATTTTCGTCTTCACAGGAAGTAGAAGTCTGCTCGAATCAACCTCGCCACCAGGGGTCGCTGCGCAAACACCTTGTCCCACGCGGCCCGCAAGACGATAATTTCCGGCTAGCGTTCAGCATAGTTTAAGCTACATTTCCCACGAAGTGAAGTTCATATGAATCGGGTTAGTGAAAAGTAACAAGTGGCGGCTCGCAATGGCAATTTACGTCTTGATTTTCAGAGGTCAAAATTAACTGCCAAGTGCTGCTGGACAATGAGACCAGTGAGGTTCAGTTATAACTGGTCCTCCTCAAAGTTAACAGCTATATGATAATATTTAACATTTTTCTTTTTATGGATTACATTGGGTGGCTTTAACTCTTTGCTACTTGCTGATAGTCTCGTTTGTCAGCCTTGTATGTTCGGATAAATGCATGCGAGAGGATTTTGTTATAGACAGTCTTTTTTTGAAGCAATATATTTGCATGTAGCTTGATTGAAACCCCGCTAAATATATATATTTTCAGAAAGCCCATACTTTAATTAATCTGTCCTTCAAAATATCTGCCCATTTGTGTCTAAAATAAAACCAGACCAGGCGAGAAAATAAAATAAACAAAAAAAAAATCTCTGATTTCGACAACATTACCGTCAGTGTATGTCCCAGCCAAATGATAGTTTCCATAAAAAATCTCTTCACGATTCGCCCAATTCAACCGGACGATCGTGCTAAAATACCAGTGCATCGTCCGTGTGGGTTTTAATCCGACATATAAATCCGAGAAACCCTTTATTTCCATTGTAAATCCAACAGTCGGCTCGCTAAAGTTTCAACGAAGCCATTTTCCTTGGCGAGAAATTCAACCGGCACTGAAGACGGACACGCAGACAGGCGGCCGGCCAATCGCTGCCATTGTCTCACACGTCTCAACTAATCGGCTTCGCGATACTAACAGAGCCCGGTCGAGGTCGGCTCGAGGTCAATTTGGTCACGCTATCAAAGAATGATCACATCTCTATCCAATCAAATCCTTCGTTATTCAATCCTATCCAATCAAATCACTCGTCACAGGTCGAAAGACCCGGAAATGACCTTTAAAATGAAACCAATATCTCTAACATTCTACCGCGGGAAATGGGATTTCGATAGCGTTGAAAATGGTCAAAAAACGGCAAATTCTTCGCCGATTTTCTCAATTTTCATCACAAGGAAGGTACGTCTTCAATAAAATAAACTTGTTATACGTTTATTGCATGATTTACAATAAAATTTGAACGTATATTGTCGACTATTTCCTTGTCCAACGATGTGGACTACCGACGACCTCTCACTTGACGAACATTTTACTGTGCGGCGATTTTTTTGCGTGGTGGTGAATTGCAGCCGGTTTCGGCCGTTATGGGTATATATGATGCCGGCCGGTTTTGGCCGGTATAAGTACGAAAGGGTTAAACATGTGCCAAAAGTAATCGCTAAAACCATTTCGAATTTGCGCCGTAGTCGACGAAACCATGCACAGCTTTGTCCGCAAGTATTTTATCGATTGCATTAGAACTTGTAATTGTATAGCCTCCACGCAGACCAAAACGTTCGAAAATTAATATTTTTGTTACCGCCAAGTTCGAAATCTGCACTTGCCAGTCGGACCACTGCTTGGCCAAGTAAACTGGTCCGACAGGAATTTTACTGGCCACGGGTCAGCGGACCCATACTAAATTCGACCACTAATTTCGCCGCTTCATTTTTGGAAGTGACAAACGCAAACATGAGTAAACCATCTCAAAATTAAGTAAGTATATTTGCTGCATAATAAACTAAAATACCTGAATTTTTTCGTCGTAATTTGGGCGTTTTTCATTTCTTAATTTGGGCGTTTTTAGACCTCGTATATTTTGGGTGCCGTACAACAGTATAAAATAAGGCCTGTATCTGCCCCTGATATGCCAGCTTGAAAATATGGAAGTGTAAAAAAAAATATCCAAAGTGGGATATTTTATCCCAATTGGGATATATATCTCAGTTAAGTCTTTTTCCCTGACCTGTTAATTGCTGAAAGAACTCAGGGCTTGTTTTTCCACAGAATCCAGGAATCCGATTCCCATCAGCACTCCCGCAAAAAACTTTGCGGGAATCCAACAGATTCCCATAAAAGCATTGGATTCCCGTGGATTCCCATAGAGCTGGAATGCGAGAATCTATTTGGATTCCTGTAAATTTTGACGAAAAACAAGGCCTGGAACTCATAAACAAACCCACAAGATATTCCTCAAAGATGCATATATGATATGTAGACCAGGAATGGCTGTAGTCTCGAATGGCTGTGTAATCGACTACAGCCCAGGGTCCTCCTATACACAATTCATCCCACGCATTGGAACTTCGAATGACATTGTCCAATATCTGAACTGCACACGAAATAAAATGACAGCGAATAGTAATAAACTATACGGTACCTCATTTTCCTTTACATTGGTCCTTCTCGCCGCCTGCCAACTCTCAACATTTAATAATTCCTCGTTCTTGTGATACATGTATCATCTTTTAATCGCGATTTTGAATCTCAGCGTAACAAATACAGCGATGCGCGCATATCATCGAACACGCCCGACACCGCCATCTCCGGCAAAGCCTGTGCAAGGGAAGTTTCCATGACTGGCAGTTGAATGGCGATCAGCTGAATATCCAAATCCCCGAGAATCTTGAACAATTGATGATAACTTAAGAAGGAGGGGATGAGAGTTCTAACTTGGAGGGAAGTGACAAAAGACTAAAAGGAGAATAAGGAGGTACATTTTATTATCACCAGCTACTGTGTTCTTGTATGTGCAGCCGTTAAAATGTCCGAAACGTCAAAACTTTGGGGTATGAAATGTAAAGGGGAGTACAGCTGTGTAGGAAGAAAAGCCACGCCCACCCACAGCAAAGGTTCTATAGCTGTATGATATGCGACCTTCATTTAACAACAAAAACAAATTCGTGCAACAATAACAGCAATCCACAATTTTATTGTTGTGGAGTTCCACAACAACCACAACAACCAATGTGTGACCATGAATCATCGAGACATGATCAACAAGTGGAATCAAATTTGGTGGGTCATTTGTCCGAGCACCTGCAAATAATTTGTTGGAACGAAAACAGACTCAGTCATTTATCCCAATAAGTTTACCAGATGGTTCAGCATCTGGTCGAAATCAAAACAACCCACGACAATGACGTGTATCTGGAAAATTTCACAAATGTTTTAACACTTACCTGTCCTGCCGCTTCCATTTTCGCCGCCGGAAGTGTTACGATGAACTGTCGTTCTGCAGCCAAATTAGATATATCATAAATTTATAGAACGCCATAGTTTTCATAAGAAAATGATGTAGACATTTTTATGTGTTATTTTATGTAGTATTCCAGAATTGAATATAAATTTATTTCTATCAATGAGATAGCACTATATTAGAAACCTCGGGTCTGTTGTATGGCGGGAACTGCTGGATCGTGAAAAATAATTTCCTCGATTTTACGGCATCTAAACTTACTGTATCCGTTCCTTTTATTTGAAGAAATAGTTTAGAGGTTGGCATATGATTTCCTCTTTGTATTTTATTGTTGATGTAACACACTACAATTGAAGCATCAAGAGGTATTGCGCGAAAGGGATCTACTGCTGAGTCACATGTGTGTTGACAACTGGGGTCACGATAGCCCAAGTTGGTATCTTAATGTCATTCCGTACAACAACAACATTCCGTAGTGTTTGCCATTTGGTATAGAGGCCCCCACTCCCACCCACCTCCACCAACCCGGCATAAACCATGACAGCACAACTCCTCAACAGGGTTCAAACCTTACTCGGAACATCACAGTACGGCACATCACAGTACAGGCTACACTACAGCCATCACATGTACACCCCATCCATTCAACGTCCAGAACAAAATAGCAATGGACATTATATGGCAACGGACAAAATGACAATTCAGTGGGGGTAACTCCTGTCGGGCACATGACAGTACGGCGCACGAGAAGCCGTTTTAAGACTAAAGCACATACAGCCCTCGCAATTAGCCACGGCAAATGGCAATTGCCGTGGTAAATGCCGGGGTAAAATCACTTCGCGTCGGCAGTTTTTTTGCCGAGGGTCGTAAAGTGATGTTGTTGTTGTTGTCAGTAAACAACATACGGTCGATGGTAAAATACGTCTTTTTGAACTGCTTATTCTTGCTAAACATTTTGGTTTTAATAAACGAGACAGCTTCTTGCATTGTGATTGTCTGATTAATTAATTTGGAGACAACAGTCTACACAAATGTACTTTCCCAAGAACAGGAAGCCAATCTGCAAGTCTTCGGTTGAATGTCTGTCACTCTCCAGCATGCAGGTCATTCCTCAGCTGACGTTTGTTTATCGTCACAACAGCACGCGTGATCGCATATTCGGAGAGCGCACTTCATACTCGTGGGGGTTACGATGAAGGGGAATTCACATAAACTTACCATTATGTATTATTGTTTATTGAATAATCTGGTTACCTGTAATAGTGAACGGAGTAGTAGTTTCGAATTAATTACCACTGGCACTCAATTCATTATATAATCCATGGCTTCATACAGGACACGGAAGATAATTTGTCAGAAATTTGGAGTACCGCACTCCTCGAGAGCCCCGGCAATTGCAATTCTCCTGCACAGCGGTATTGTTTACAAGTTTCTACGGTGTCTAATTTTGACTTTGAAATCGTACGTCGGGCTGACGAAATGGTGAAATCCAAAACTGTCGTTAATTGGGGGTTGTCCTGCATAAAACCTGAAGTGGCGGACGATGGGGAAACTGTGCTCAAACTCTATTGTGAGGTGTGTAGGAACTATTACGCTGACCGGCCAACATGTCACCGACCACGTGGCTTCGTCACTAATTTGTCCGATAAATGGGTAGCTGGAACCGATGTAATAAAAAAATACAATGCCACCGACCACATCGCCAAGTCCGTGGCTCATCGAACAGCGGCATTAGCTCTCGCTAGAAATACTGAAGGTGAGACTGGCAGACAAACAACCTTGCCAGAGGGAGTCCGGAAAATAACAGCTGCGAACAGAAACCAATTGACGAAAAAATTTCAACTTGTGCACTTTCTTGTGGTCAACTGTAAACCATTTACAGATTATGAACGTTTCGTGAGGTTTGAAAAAAATGTTCACCGAGTTGACGTGGGGTCTGGCTATTTAGCCACCCACTGTGCAAAAGCCATGACAGCTTTCTTAGCAGATGCTATAAGGCAGGAAGAAATTACCGACCCTCTCAACTCATGTGAACGTCTGTACTTTTCATTATTGTATGACGGTTCCAGTTCAGCTAAGACAATGGACGAGAAGGAGGTCTACGTTGTGAAAACCTGCAAAAATGGAAAACCGGATTTCCAAGTGTTATCGCTGGAGGAGCCTGAAAATACAAACGCACCTGGATTGAAATTGGCACTTGATAATAGTGTGGCCAAACAGAAATTTAACTTTGAGCGCAAACATCGTCAGGTGGGAAATGGTAGTGACGGCGCTGCCGTCAACAATGCTTTATTCAGAATAGAGCAAGAAGAGCTTGGTGAGCATCTAGTTATGGGGTGGTGTGCCAATCATAAATCTGAACTCGGAATCCACGACGCCTTCAAATCAGAGTTGAACAAGGAGGCAGAGACTGTCATGTCAAACATATTTTATCTCTTTAAGAAGGCTAATCTGAAATGGAGATTATTCAAGCGACAGGCAAGGTTTCTTAACATGAAGCCACTGAAATACAAGAGACCATCAGGAACACGCTGGGTTTCTCACCAGGTCATTGCTACGAATAACTTTCTGCGGAACTGGCCCATTCTCATTTCATTCCTCCACCAACAAATCCACACACCTCACAATAAAACAATGGCGGATGCCAAAGCTGTACTTCAAGGACATTTGAAGAGTGTTTGCAAATTGGAACTCTTGATTTATCTCGCCGCACGACATGACATCTTGGCATATAATTCCCCTTTCTCTCAGGTATTGGAATCCCGCAAACTTTTGGCACCAGAAGCTATAAGCTCAATGAGAAATGCCAGACAAACCATGGGCAGAATTTCAGAGATCTTGAACGACAAGGGACCAGATACATTCTACATCCAAGATTTGTTTCCAACACTCGCCAAGGACATTTGGCCGAACCTGCAAGATGACGACGGTGTTGTTCCCGTTAGACGAACAAGAGCAGATGACCAGCTGCAGGACGATGCATTGGGCGATCCAGCAAGGAAGCGACAGACCTTTCACAATTACCCAATGGCCTCCACATTAGACCTGGCTCTCAATAAGGTTCGTGAATTATTTTTTTAATGGACTTTTAAGTAGTAGGGGGATCAGACTGAACAACTAGACTGTCTGAAATTTTAATGAAAAAGTCAACACATTATTTGGTGGATTTGAAAATAATGTTTATTCAGTTGCTGATGTACATCATGCGATTGCCACATCCTTTTTTCACAGGATACATGTACAAAGTCATAGGTAATGGTTTCAATTACTGTCTGATCAGCTAATTATAATTGTCATTCATTATTATTCCAGGTTCACCATGACCTGCAAAAAGTGGTAAGCCAGCTCGAGGTTAACTTCACCAACAGATTCGCAAACTTTCTCCAAGACCCTGTGTTCCATGCTGCAGCTGTCCTGTTGGATACGAAGAGCTATCGGTTCAGGGAAGTTGAAGACATCTATCCAACCATCGATGTTTTGACAGATCATTTCCGTCCTCTCCTGGAAAACAATTCATGTGATGTTACGAAGCTTCATCAGGAGCTGGGGTGTCTCCATACCCATGTGACCACATTTCTGTCCACACTAACAAATGAACAGAGTTGGCCACAGATTTTCTCTTTGAAATCTGAACTTGCCATACCAAATATTCTCCACCTGGCAGAAATAAGCATTGTGTTGCCCATAAGCAGTGCTGATGTCGAACGGGTTTTCAGCTGTTTTGCTCGATTAATGTGTAAAGAACGTTTGTCACTGTCCACTCAAACCATGGAAAACCTCCTCATTGTAAGGTCAAATGATTTCGAAGGATTCAAACCTGAGAGGTATAACTCTGTACTTAATCAGTTCCTTGAATATCACCCAGATGGGTCAATTAGAAAGAGGCCAGCACGATTAGGTGGTCATAGACCACATAAACGACAGCGTAAATCCAGAGGTGACCACGGAAATGTCAGAAAAAATAAGGATTGTCTCTTCCTAGCTGACCACCTTAAAGGAGACGATGATGCCCCTTCCACTTCAGCAGCTGAGGGTGGCCTGCCCCACACAGATGATGATGATGAAAGTACAGATGGGGAGTACGCACCAAGTGAGACGGACATTTGAGTTTGGGAGCAACTCCAGCAGCTCCATGGAATCAGATTCAGGGACGGAATCAGATTGAACAGTTGTACCACTAATACTTTGTAAATAGTCCAGGTGTTCCGTAGCTTTCCTGGTGTTTTAATTGTGACTACACTAACTCACGACACATGCACAAGTTGCAGTGAGTTGAGATTTAGTTAGTATGGTAATTGTTTT
>JAVTVY010010379.1:0-42910 GCA_036873755.1 Hanleya hanleyi | reverse complement strand
GGTTATATCTAAACAGAGTTTATTTATTCCGTTTCTTGAACTATGGAGGTTGCGGGGCGAATGTTGGACTCGCTTGAGTCAGCCACGTGTTAGTGTCTTCGGACGTACGTCGCTAAAATTATTTGCTTGTCGGAGATTTGAAAATTTTAGACTTGATTTTTCTATATCTTGAAATGATCGTCTGACGATGTGTTTCTAAAAGTGTTTATGAAATCTCATGCTTAACTAATAACACAGTCCTGCATTAGGGCAGTGTGTATTCAATTTGCGTCTCCACACAAACAATGAGTTTCGGCCCGCTGTGTTTGATGTGGGCTTTTATTGGCTCTCACCATTCCGTTTTGTTTGTCGGTCAGTATGTGAGCCTATTGTGATCTGTGCTATAAACGAACAGGTTTTTGTTTCGTTGATTCACGATTTTATCCATTGATTTGTTGTATAAATCTTTACGAGTATTGTGAAAACTATCCTCGTTCTGACGCGGGAGGTTTTCCCCCGCCGGGGAAATCCGATTCTTTATTAGCAGTCCGTCAATGTTCCATGTTGTTGTTGTATCATTTGTTCGGACTTGCAGTTTTTGGTAGTTTTTCACCTTCATGCATTCAATTCTTTGGTCCTACCAAAAAGGTAATTCTCTTGTTATATCAAGTATTATTATGTGATTTTGATATCCTGTGTTCAAGAGAGAACTTACAGAGGTTTTATCTGTCTTTCATGTTTACGTGATTGTTGCATTTGTGTACGTAACCACAATTCAACCCTATTTACTACGACCATTTGTTGCATTTTAATGAGCTTCTTTACTGATCTCTTTATGTAATTGAGGGTGTGTCGAACAACACAGAGATCACGTGTTGGTTTATCGTGAGTGAGTAAACCTATTCACCCATTGTTTATTGTGAAAGTGTGCTATTCTTTGAAACACAAAATTCTGTTATTTGCATTGTGATTTGTTTGTTTCTCACCAAGTCGGTCCCATCTGTATACTGTATTACGCTTATAATTCGGATGGAGTTGAGCATTATTTTTTATTTTCTTCTCTCTGAGAAAATTTAAAATTGTTAGCGTGAGGGTGAGTGTATTTCTCCGGAAAATCTTTAGAAATACTCTCGTTCGACGATATGGAATGACACGCAAATTCGTGAAGTCTTCTTGATTACCGGTACAGTCTACAAGAACATCATACTGCTCTTTAGTAATGTACTTACCGTTTCTGCTTCTCGACAACTTGTTCGTGCTAGGTCATTTCAAATTCTAAATTTTTAATAACCTTACCTTCCTGCCGACGAGAGACTTTAAATGTATTTCCTCTCTTCGGGAATTTTAAATTTCTTGGAGGATATTTCTCGCTTACGTTGAAATCTCTTTGTTCTGGATGTCGGTGGTGTGACTATTTTGGGGTTATAAATAGTAACATTGTTTGTAAATGTGAATATTCTCTCCATATAAAACTCCAGTACTGCTTTTCATGTACAGGAGACAAATTACATCGGGAGAGGTCATAATGTAATCATGTTCACTATCACTGTATTCATGTTCACTGACACAAAAGATCCATAATACCAGTTAGCCCATTCAGCTTTCGTGTGATTAGCGCTAGGAACATTTAATGTGTTCTTCTCTACTGCGTTTGTATTTTCTAAAAGAAGGAAAATAATTACAATCGAATTCGGGGTTTCTGTGTTGCAACTCTTTTCTCGCTTCGCACCTTTACGACGTTACATTACGTCGTCTCGTTGTCCTCGTACACCTGTACGTCGTTTCTCGCCGTTTCGTCGTGTACTTTTATAAGTTTGTATCCTGCTCTATTATGAGCATGTATGTACATTATGTTGCGAATGCGGAAATCACTACGTTGTTTATCACACACAACGTTTTTCTCTCATTTTTCCACGTTCCGGTACGCCATAACACCGTGTTTCACGTCTTTGCTTCATTTGCGAGATGTATATTTTATATCCATTCATCTTCGTTCTTTTTTTTTTCGGCACTTCCTTCGATGCTCCATCGTCGGTCGTCGGCGGGAGTGGAAGTCCGTCTGTTTAGCGTCATCCTTCCATTTGTATCAGTTCCTCTCGGGTTTTTTCACATGGTGATTTACTTAGGTGCGTCGTTGCACTACGAAGAGAGTTTTTGTTCAAGCATTTTTGATTCCGGTTTTGTGTTGAGATAACAAAATTGTGTTGGAATCAACAGTATTTGGCCTAATACTGTTATATGGAAAATGGAATAGGTCATTGGATTATGGACGTGGATAGTGATGGTCGTCGCCTGGATTGTGAATGACGGTCTAGACTCTTGTAATTGAATTCAGCACAGTTTTGTGTTGATTTTTGTTTAACTCAGAACCATGTTGTCTTTAACACACAACATTTTGTGTTGAGATCCGTTTACCTTAGGATTGTGCTTAGACGACACAATGGTTGTTTGTGGTGTACTTGGGGGACAGTTTTTCGACTTTCTCCATCAAGTACTTTATTCCCGTATAGACGGTTGCACCAGTTGTTAGACTTTGACATTATGGTTCTGTCATCATCTTAGGGTTTTTCATTTCTATGCAGGACCTTACTCACTACGTTCGTTTTTTTACGGGTTCGGTCTCTGCAGCGGATTTATTTGTCCTGGTGCCGAGGACGTTATGCCGATCCCGACTCCGTCTCTATTTCCCTCGTTGCTGACTTCCTCCTTCATCTTCACCGGGATAGGAAGTTTCATATTAGCTCCATTGTAGGGTTTGGATCTGCTCTGGCTAGGGTGTTTCGTCTTACCTCTGGTACCGACATTAGCCTTATCGATTATATCTCTGCGCTTATTCGCGCCTTCGCCTTACAGTCGCGACGTACTCGCCTACTGTTACCGAAATGGGATATCGGTGTGGTTCTGTGTGCTTTGATTCGTCCGCCCTTTGAACCCTTTCTATCCGCTTCTCTAAAGCTGTGTCCTACAAGGCGGTTTTTCTGGCGGTTTTTGCTTTGGCGTCTAGAGTGTCTAAACTTTTTCCTTTCGTTCCGTTCCGGAGTTTATCGCCAAAATGAGTCTGTTCGCTTAGGTCCGTGCGCTCAACGGTCGTACTCTATCCCTGCGTTTTCAGACTTCGTACATGGGCTCGAAGACGACTCTTTGTTATGCCCTGTTCGAGCCATTCGCCACTATCTTACTCGTACCGATTTCCGTTCGCGGCTCTCGGCGCCTGTTATTTCTGTCGTTTTTTTTCGCCCGTCTGCAATGCATGACATTACGAAAAAATACCCTTGACGCGTGGTTGAAGAAGACCATAAAATGGTCTTATCAATTGGCCATTGACGCCTCCCCGCTACTGTATACTGCTTCTTCCCATGAGATTCGTGCCATCGCTACACATGGCCTTGATGGAAGAACTTGTCCCTCCATGACTTTGTCCAGTCTTGTGCCTGGACAGCAAACTCCACGTTCACAAATTTCTATCTGTGAGATATGTCGGTGCAATCAGATAGTGTGACCACGCTCGGGCCACTGGTGGCTACCCAGCACGTGGTCAGGAATTTCAGAAAAAGAGGGGGGGGGGGGTGCAAAATTGTCACCATTGCAGCAAGGCAGCCATCTTGCTGTATCATCTCATCTCATCTCTCAATTATATCATGTGTCCACTTTCGATATGATCATCTATGAAGGAGAAATAAGTCAGATAGACGACCATGGGCTCTCTAATCATCAATCTAAGAGGCCTGACACTATGGTGAATTTAATCTTTACCTTAACTGCGGTTTTGCTTGTGTCTTTCAGGTTGTATCTGACTTCCTTCTACATGATCTCAGCTGCGTCACCTACGCTCAACTCACAAGAACGAAGAACTGACACTTGTGAGTATTATTAATAATGTTTTGTTTCAGGTTGCCAGTGTCAGCAACATCGAATAAAGTACAGAGAGTTGACAGTTGCGTAGAGTTGGCTCAGGGAACACACGCAGTCGACTCCTAGGCATCCTACAAGACCTACTCAGCTTCAAGAAATCAAGTTGAGAAGTTGACGTAAGACGGCTTGTGGACTGAGAATGGTGTGGCTTGGCGCCCTCTAAGCCCGGACAGTTTACGCTTCACCCGACCTTAAAGGTTCAGCCAAGTTTCTGCATGTATGTGCTAAAGTCGGCATTGCCCCAATCGGCATACAATCCTGCCAAGAAAACCTATCAGCCCTAGGGGCAGAGGATTCTAACATCTTGGTAGAGATTGTATACCACACCACGAGCACAGCTACATGGATGGAGACATTCAAGATAAGTACTACTGTTTCTTATCCATGATTTAACCTTTTACATCTCTGACCAGGGTTTCACTTGTTCATTGTTGACGTCTCATGTTTATGCCCATGTCTGTGTCATCCCTCCTACATGGAGGAAGACACTCAAAAGATAAGTTAGATAAGTATCTTCTATTACTACTCCATATTTACCCTCTGCATTACCGACCAGGGTTCTTCTGTTGAGTTTTATTGTCATGCCTGTGATCATTTTAGATAGAGGCTGAGACGACCGTGTGGATATGTTATCTACTCAGTAGTAATAGGTCAGTTTGGCAGCCGCTATATCTCAAGTCATCATTTTAGACCTGACACAATTCTGACTTTTTATTCTTTGACTTTACTGCAGTTCTGCTTGTCATTTCAGTTTCAACTGACTTCCTCCCAGATGATCTCAGCTGGGTCACCTACGCCCAACTCACAAGACAAGTTGGACGTAAGACGATTGTGGACTGAGAAGGGTTCTATGGTGTAATGGTTGGCACTCTGGACTCTGATTCCAGCGGTCCGAGTTAACGCAGATCTCGGTAGAACCTCCATGGTGTGGCTTGGCTCCCTCTAAGCCCGGACAGTTTACGCTTCACCCGACCTTAAAGATTCAGCCAAGTTTCTGCATGTATGTGCTAAAGTCGGCATTGCCCCAATCGGCATACAATCCTGCCAAGAAAACCTATCAGCCCTAAGAGCAGAGGATTCTAACTTCTTGGTAGAGATTGTATACCACACCACGAGCACAGCTACATGGGTGGAGACATTCAAGATAAGTACTGTTGTATCTTATCCATGTTTTAACCTTTTCGTCTTTGACCAGGGTTTCATTTGTTGATGTTGATGTCTCATACTTATACCCATGTCTGTGTCATCCCAGCGGTTACTAAGCCTGCTTTTAGAACTACAACAAGGCCGAGGTTCCCACCTCCATATGTTGGTACTGAGGCATTGAATTCAAGCAGGTTTACGATTTAGGAAGCAAATATTAAACATTTATAAACAATGTTTCTATTTGTTACTAAATCAAACCTGCTTGAATTTAATTGTCCCTCCCTTCCGTCCCCTCATTCCGCGGCCTTGCTCACTACTGGTCTCGGTTGATTACAATGAGAAAGAGGACTAGAATGATTTGGCAGTGCCTTTTATAGTAACCACACTGGGATTGGGTGGGAGAGCTCTCCTAGGGGCGGACAACTCTCCTAGGGGAGTTAACTTTTAGTTTTAACTTCCGTTTTCTACGTTTGATTGTGCAGCTTAATGGAGATTAAGGCATTGAATTCAAGCAGGTTTGATTTAGTAACAAATAGAAACATTGTTTATAAATGTTTAATTTTGCAACATACATCAAATTAATAGGCTGAACTAGGCACACTCATCAACAACATCATCTCCCGTACATCTTGAGTACAGGGAGAAAAATGGGGTCAAAACCAAAGAATGCAACTTGCGTCAATTTATTGGCTGAACTAGGCACACTCACCAACAATATCAAGTCTCCAAACTCCCATACACCATGTACACCTTGAGTACAAGATCTCGCTTGGGATTGTTTTTCACACCGATCAGCCTATAGGTGGCACCACCTGGGGGTCAAGTTAAACTTCATTTTCCGGACAATAACTTTTGGAAAACTGAATGGATTCTTTCCAAATTTGGTATATGTATACCTTGCCTCAAGATCTCGCTTGGGATTGTTTTTCAAGCCGATCCACCTATAGGTGATGCCATCTGTGGATCAAGTTAAAATTTCATTTCTGGACAATAACTTCTAAAAACCTGATAGAAGTAGGATAAATTCAGTAATTGTGGGTACCTTGCCACAGGATCTCACTTGGGATTGCTCTCCATGCCAGATACTGAATGTCACAGTTCCAAACCAAATCTATTGTTTCAATGGGGGGGAGTTCAACCCGTCGGGTTTTCATTCATTTACAATCGCCAAAAGCAATGTGTTCATATAACATCAACAATGGAGATGTAACAGAGGGACATCAAACTGAAAATGTATCAGTTGCTTTGACTCGACAATAAGACTGGTAGAAGTTCCAGGATGCTTTGGAGTTTTTACCCCTCGGCCAAAATTTGGCCGAAGGGTATTGTCGTCGTCATGTACGTCTGTCCGTCCGTCCGTCTGTCCGTCACACCTTTCTCGTTACCAAGATATCTTCAGAACGACTTACCCTAGGCACACCAAACTTGCAGTGCACATCCTTATGCTTGTGACCCAGGACCCTATTGAATCTGGACCTGATTGGTTAGAAACTTTGGCGGCCATCTTTAATTTATGCGAAACCATCACAGCTTTCTTGTTACCAAGATATCTTTAGAACGACTTACCCTAGGCACCCCAAACTTGCACTGCACATCCATATGCTCATGACCCAGAACCCTATTGAATCTGGACCTGATTGGTTGGAAACTTTGGCGGCCATATTTAATTTATGCGAAATCATTAATCTTGTGTATCTTAGGTACCATTTCTCTGTTCAGTGTGAAACTTGGTATAGATCATCGATGCATCAAGAAACTTCAAAGGAATGACCAAACCAATTTGATTCCTAAATCGTAAACCTGCTTGAATTCAATGCCTTAATCTCCATTAAGCTGCACAATCAAACGTAGAAAACGGAAGTTAAAACTAAAAGTTAACTCCCCTAGGAGAGTTGTCCGCCCCTAGGAGAGCTCTCCCACTCACCCCAGTAAGGTTACTATAAAAGGCACTGCCAAATCATTCTAGTCCTCTTTCTCCTGTTTGCTCTCGACAGTGCACATCTAGAAGAAGTGTTTGATTCAATTACAACTGTTTGTTGTTGTTGTTTCGCTGGTTATATCCTTTACCAAGTGTGACTTGTGTTGTTTATTTCGGAATTTCTTATTGCTTTGGTATATCTGAGGTTCCGACTACTATTCCTTGTCGCACGTGTGGGCAGGTTTTTGTCCTCTTTGGACGCCCACACGGCTTGTTTTTGTTGTAAAGAGTTGTGTTATGGGGCGACCACGTGCGCCGAATGTGTGTTATGGGACGCGTCGACTTGGAGGAATTATGCCTAAGCTCGACGTGCTTACCTTTTACATGCGTGTGATGACCCGTCTATTTCGGAGGTCGACAGACGGGTATTGGAAATTTCCCTGGTCAATGATATGAAATGTAATGAGGATCTCGACCGAGTTGGCTTGATTTATCTCAGAGTATTCAAGGTCCAGTTTCACCCGCGTCGGTATATATTCCTCCCAGTGGCACTATTCCACAGGAAGATAATTCTCGGCTGTTAGACAGCTTGACCTGTACCGGTGCTGCATTGTCTGGGGTCTCTACCAAACCCGTTCCATTGTCCGGCTTAACAAAGACCAAGTCGGTCTTGCCGGTACATTCCATTGTCTCCGTCAGACAAAAGAATTCTTTGCCACATGTTATTTCGCCTTTCTATCGGTTTACCACATGTTTCTTCTAAAAAGAAGAAAGCAAATAAACATCGTCGTGTGTCAATTTCTCCGTTGCGGGCTATATCTAAACATAGTTTATCTAATCCGTTTCTCGATCTATGAAGGTTGTTGGGGCGAATGTTGGACTCGCTTGAGTCAGCCACGTGTTTAGTGTCTTCGGACGTACGTCGCTAAAATTATTTTGCTCTTGTCAGAGATTTGAGAAATTTTAGACTTGATTTTTCTATATCTTGAAATGATCGTCTGACGATGTTTTCTAAAAGTATTTATGAAATCTCATGCTTAACTAATAACACAGTCCTGCATTAGGGCAGTGTGTATTCAATTTCGCGTCTCCACACAAACAATGAGTTTCGGCCCGCTGTGTTTGATGTGGGCTTTTATTGGCTCTCACCATTCCTTTTTGTTTTCGGTCAGTATGTGAGCCTATTGTGATCTGTACTATAAACGAACAGGTTTTTGTTTCGTTGATTCACGATTTTATCCATTGATTTGTTGTTTAGA
The DNA here is from genome assembly GCA_036873755.1 of Hanleya hanleyi. Classification (NCBI taxonomy): domain Eukaryota; kingdom Metazoa; phylum Mollusca; class Polyplacophora; order Lepidopleurida; family Hanleyidae; genus Hanleya; species Hanleya hanleyi. Next base: position 34,696 of record JAVTVY010010379.1, on the reverse strand, counting down.
TCTTTACGAGTATTGTGAATACTATCCTCGTTCTGACGCGGGAGGTTCGTTTTTCCCCGCCGGGGAAATCCGATTCTTTATTAGCAGTCTGTCAATGTTCCATGTTGTTGTTGTATCTTTTGTTCGGACTTGCAGTTTTTGGTAGTTTTCACCTTCATGCATTCAATTCTTTGGTCCTACCAAAAAGGTAATCTCTTGTTATATCAAGTATAATTATGTGATTTTGATATCCTGTGTTCAAGAGAGAACTTACAGAGGTTTTATCTGTCTTTATGCTTACGTGATTGTTGCATTTGTGTACGTAACCACAACTCAACCCTATTTACTTCGACCATTTGTTGCATTTTAATGAGCAGCTTGACTGATCTCTTTATGTAATTAAGGGTGTGTCAAACAACAAAGAGATCACGTGTGGTTTATCGTGAGTGAGTAAACCTATTCACCCACTGTTTATTGTGAAAGTGTGCTATTCTTTGAAACACAAATTTCTGTTATTTACATTGAGCTACATTGTGATTTGTTTGTTTCTCACCAAGTTGGTCCCATCTGTATACTGTATTACGCTTATAATTCAGATGGAGTTGAGCATTATTTTTTATTTCTTCTCTCTGAGAAAATTTAAAATTGTTAGCGTGAGGGTGAGTGTATTTCTCCGGGAAATCTTTAGAAATACTCTCGTTCGACGATACGGAATGACACACAAATTCGTGAAATCTTCTTGATTACCGGTACAGTCTACAAGAACATCACACTGCTCTTTAGTAATGTACTTACCGTTTCTGCTTCTCGACAACTTGTTCGTGCTAGGTTATTTCAAATTCTAAATTTTTAATAACCTTACCTTCCTGCCGGCGAGAGACTTTAAATGTATTTCCTCTCTTCGGGAATTTTAAATTCTTTGAGGATTTTTCTCGGTTACGTTGAAATCTCTTTGTTCTGGATGTCGGTGGTGTAACTATTTTTGGGTTATAAATAGTAACATTGTTTGTAAATGTGAATATTCTCTCCATATAAACTCCAGTACTGCTTTTCATGTACAGGAGACAAATTACATCGGGAGAGGTCATAATGTAATCATGTTCACTATCACAGTATTCATGTTCACTGACACAAAGATCCATAATACCAGTTAGCCCATTCAGCTTACGTGTGATTAGCGCTAGGAACATTTAATGTGTTCTTCTCTACTGCGTTTCTATTTTCTAAAAGAAGGAAAATAATTACAATCGAATTCGGGGTTTCTGTGTTGCAACTCTTTTTTCTCGCTTCGCACCTTTACGACATTACATTACGTCGTCTCGTTGTCCTCGTACACCTGTACGTCAATTCTCGCCGTTACGTCGTGTACTTTTATAAGTTTGTATCCTGCTCTATTATGAGCATGTATGTACATTATGTTGCGAATGCGGAAATCACTACGTTGTTTATCACACACAACGTTTCTCTCATTTTTCCACGTTCCGGTACGCCATAACGCCGTGTTTCACGTCTTTGCTTCATTTGCGAGATGTATATTTTATATCCATTCATCTTCGGGTTTTTTTCGGCACTTCCTTCGATGCTCCATCGTCGGTCGTCGGCGGGAGTGGAAGTCCGTCTGTTTAGCGTCATCCTTCCATTTGTATCAGTTCCTCTCGGGTTTTTCACATGGTGATTTACTTAGGTGCGTCGTTGCACTACGAAGAGAGTTTTTGTTCAAGCATTTTTATCTCGCCTTACGAAGTAAAGGGGAGATATTGTGAGAGGGGGAAAGAGGATGTCGTCGTCGGGGTCGGTGTCGGTGTCGGTGTCCCCTGCCTGGAAATGAATGGGTTTTTGGTTTAGCAAGTTAAAAAAAAATCTAGAAAAATTAGAAAAAATATAAAAAAATATGGGGGGTGGGTATGCCACCTGGGGGTACTACCCCTGGGGTGCTCTAATGTTAAAATCCCTATGAATGAGTTTTGCGTTTAGCTGAAGTGCACATGTACATCTGTACTTGGAAAGTTTCTTGCAGTTGTCAGCTGTCATTGGATGATTATGAAACTTGGTACACATGTTTCTTATGATAAGAGGATGTACCTGTGCTATTTTTGAGAAGAAATATTAATTTTTCTCAAAATTATGGCAATGAATGAGTTTTCTGTTTAGGTAAATTGTACATGTAGGCCTCTACATGTATACATATACATCTACATGGTAAGTTTGCTCCAGTTGTCATCTGTCATTGGATGATTATGAAACTTGGTACACATGTTTCTTATGATTAGAGGATGTACCTGTGCTATTTTTGAGAAGAAATATTAATTTTTCTCCAAATTATGACAAATGAATAGTTTTATGTTTAGGTAAATTGTACATATACATGTACATGGTAAGTTTGCTCCAGTTGTCAGCTGTCATTGGATGATTATGAAACTTGGTACACATGTTTCTTATGATAAGAGGATGTACCTGTGCTATTTTTGAGAAGAAATATTAATTTTTCTCAAAATTATGGCAATGAATGAGTTTTCTGTTTAGGTAAATTGTACATGTAGGCCTCTACATGTATACATATACATCTACATGGTAAGTTTGCTCCAGTTGTCATCTGTCATTGGATGATTATGAAACTTGGTACACATGTTTCTTATGATTAGAGGATGTACCTGTGCTATTTTTGAGAAGAAATATTAATTTTTCTCCAAATTATGACAAATGAATAGTTTTATGTTTAGGTAAAATGGTACATATACATGTACATGGTAAGTTTGCTTCAGTTGTCAGCTGTCATTGGATGATTATGAAACTTGGTACACATGTTTCTTATGATAAGAGGATGTACCTGTGCTATTTTTGAGAAGAAATATTAATTTTTCTCAAAATTATGGCAAATGAATGAGTTTTCTGTTTAGGTAAATTGTACATGTAGGCTTCTACATGATAAGTTTGCTGCAGTTGTCAGCTCTCATTGGATGATTACGAAACTTCATACACATGTTTCTTATGATTGGAGTATGTACTTGTGCTATTTTTGAGATGAAATATTAATTTTTCTCCAAATTATGGGAAATGATTGAGTTTGCATTTAGCTGAAGTACACATGACTACCATCACTACCACCACTAACATCCTACCTTCACTACCATCCATATCACTACTACCATCCGTAACATGCTACCATCACTACCATTCCATATGGGCCCTCAGTGGCTGAGTGGTCTAAGGTGCTTCGCTGGTGACCGCTAGCCTCACACTGATGCACCGGCACGGGTTCGAACTCAGCCTGTCCATGTCATGATGTGTGGAAGATTGTCAGTTACTTGCCAACGGGCGGTGGTTCTCTCCGGGCACTCCGGCTTCCTCCACCAACCAAACTGACTGTCACCATATGAGTGAAACAACCTTGAGCGTGACATTAAACCAAATCCCCCTCCCCTACCATCCATACCATCACTACCATACTGATCATCACTACCATCCCTACTATCATTACCATCCATATCATCCCTGCCATCACTACCATTCCAACCATCACTGCCATCCCAACCATCACTACCAGTCATACCCTTCCAACCATCATTGCCATCCCAACCATCACTACCATCGGATCCCTACTATCGCTATCATCCATACTATCACTACCATCCCTACTATCACTTACATCCTACCATCCATGTCATCCCTGCCATCACTACAATCCCAACCATCACTACCATCGGATCCCTACTATCATTACCATCGGATCCCTACTATCATTACCATCCATACCATCCTACCATCACTGCTATCACTTACATCCTACCATCCATGTCATCCCTGCCATCACTACAATCCCATCACTACCATCACTACCATCCATACCATCACTACCATCCATACCATCACTACCATCACTACCATCCATACCATCACTACCATCCATACCATAACTACCATTCCTACCATCATCCTACCATCACTACCATCCATACCATCACTACCATCCATACCATCACTACCATCCATACCATCACATCCATACCATCACTACCATCCATACCATCACTACCACCATACCATCACTACCATCACTACCATCCATACCATCACTACCATCCATACCATCACTACCATTCCTACCATCACTACCACCCATACCATCACTACCATCCATACCATCATACCATCCATACCATCGCTACCATTCCTACCATCACTACCATCCATACCATCATCCATACCATCACTACCATCCATACCATCATACCATCCTACCATCCATACCATCACTACCATTCCTACCATCACTACCATCCATACCACTACCATCCATCCATACCATCATACCATACCACTACCATCACCATACCACTACCATCCTACCATCACTACCATCTATACCATCACTACCATCCTACCATCCATACCATCACTACCATCCATACCATCACTACCATCCATACCATCACTACCATCCATACCATCACTACCATTCCTACCATCACTACCATCCATACCATCACTACCATCCATACCATCACTACCATTCATACCATCACTACCATCCATACCATCACTACCATCCATACCATCACTACCATCACTACCATCCATCCATACCATCACTACCATCCATACCATCACTACCATCCATACCATCACTACCATCCATACCATGATGGTGATGGTAGTAATCCCACTTGGGTCTGGACTATCCAGCAGTAATCCCACAGAGGACTATCCATCAGTAATAACATGGGACTGGTCCACCCAGCAGTAATCTCACACTGGAATGCCCTATGTACTGGTCAGTAATCCGACCGCACTGACCTATCCATCCTACATGGGATTAACTTTTGCCAGTAATCCCACATGGGACTGATGTTATTGTCTGTACCAGATAATCTATTCCAGACATTATTGTCTGTACCACATCACTTATTCCAGACCTTATTGTTTGCTCTACATGTATGCTTTCAATACTGCTGCACCTTTGGCGGATGACCCCGCAAGGCGAGATGTTGGGGTTCTCAGAACGCTTGTTGATTCCGGTTTTGTGTTGAGATAACAAAATTGTGTTGGAATCAACAGTATTTGGTCTAATACTGTTATATGGTGGATTATGGACGTGGATAGTGTGGTCGTCGCCTGGATTGTGAATGACGGTCTAGACTCTTGTAATTGAATTCAGCACAGTTTTGTGGTGATTTTTGTTTAACTCAGAACCATGTTGACTTTAACACACAACATTTTGTGTTGAGATCCGTTTACCTTAGGATTGTGCTTAAACGACACAATGGTTGTTCGTGGTGTACTTGGGGGACAGTTTTTCGACTTTCTCCATCAAGTACTTTATTCCCGTATAGACGGTTGCACCAGTTGTTAGACTTTGACATTATGGTTCTGTCATCATCTTAGGGCTTTTCATTTCTATGCAGGACCTTACTCACTACGTTCGTTTTTTACGGGTTCGGTCTCTGCAGCGGATTTATTTGTCCTGGTGCCGAGGACGTTATGCCGATCCCGACTCTGTCTCTATTTCCCTCATTGCTGACTTCCTCCTTCATCTTCACCGGGATAGGAAGTTTCATATTAGCTCCATTGTAGGGTATGGATCTGCTCTGGCTAGGGTGTTACGTCTTACCTCTGGTACCGACATTAGCCTTAACGATTATATCTCTGCGCTTATTCGCGCCTTCGCCTTACAGTCGCGACGTACTCGCCTACTGTTACCGAAATGGGATATCGGTGTGGTTCTGTGTGCTTTGATTCATCCGCCCTTTGAACCCTTTCTATCCGCTTCTCTAAAGCTGTGTCCTACAAGGCGGTTTTTCTGGCGGCTTTTGCTTTGGCGTCTAGAGTGTCTAAACTTCATACTTTTGTGAGATCTTCCATGACTGGGACGGCAGATTGGTCTCGCATTTTCCTTTCGTTCCGTTCCGGAGTTTATCGCCAAAATGAGTCTGTTGGCTTAGGTCCGTGCACTCAATGGTCGTACTCTATCCCTGCGTTTTCAGACTTCGTACATGGGCTCGAAGACGACTCTTTGTTATGCCCTGTTCGAGCCATTCGCCACTATCTTACTCGTACCGATTCCGTTCGCGGCTCTCGACGCCTGTTATTTCTGTCGTTTTCGCCCGTCTGCAATGCATGACATTACGAAAAATACCATTGACGCGTGGTTGAAGAAGACCATCAATTGGCCATTGACGCCTCCCCGCTACTGTATACTGCTTCTTCCCATGAGATTCGTGCCATCGCTACACATGGCCTTGATGGAAGAACTTGTCCCTCCATGACATTGTCCAGTCTTGTGCCTGGACAGCAAACTCCACATTCACAAATTTCTATCTGTGAGATATGTCGGTGCAATCAGATAGTGTGACCACGCTCGGGCCACTGGTGGCTACCCAGCACGTGGTAAGTAATTTCAGAAAAAGAGGGGGGGGGTGCAAAATTGTCACCATTGCAGCAAGGCAGCCATCTTGCTGTATCATCTCATCTCATCTCTCAATTATATCATTTGTCCACATTCAATATGATCATCTATGAAGGAAGAAATAAGTCAGATAGACGGCCATGGGCTCTCTAATCATCAGTCTAAGAGGCCTGACACTATGGTGAGTTTAATCTTTACCTTATAAACTGCGGTTTTGCTTGTGTCTTTCAGGTTGTAACTGACTTCCTTCTGCATGATCTCAGCTGCGTCACCTACGCTCAACTCACAAGCAGTGTCTCCACAGTCGAATAAAGTACAGAGTGGACGATTGCGTAGTGTTGACTCAGGGAGCAAACGCAGTCATCTCCTACAAGACCTGTTCAACTTCAAGAACCAAGTATGGAGAGTTGGACATAAGTCGGTTTGTGGACTGAGAATGGTGTGGCTTGGCGCCCTCTAAGCCCGGACAGTTTACGCTCACCCGACCTTAAAGGTACAGCCAAGTTTCTGCATGTATGTGCTAAAGTCGGCATTGCCCCAATCGACATACAATACCTGCCAAGAAGACCTAGCAGCACTAGAGGCAGAGGATTCTGACATCTTGGTAGAGGTTGCATACCACACCACGAGCACAGCTACATGGATGGAGACATTCAAGATAAGTACTGTTGTATCTTATCCATGATTTAACCTTTTTCGTCTCTGACCAGGGTTTCATTTGTTGATTGTTGATGTCTCATACTTATGCCCATGTCTGTGTCATCCCAGCGGTTACTAAGCCTGCTTTTAGAACTACAACAAGGCCGAGGTTCCCACCTCCATATGTTGGTACTGAGGCATTGAATTCAAGCAGGTTTACGATTTAGGAATCAAATATTAAACATTTATAAACAATGTTTCTATTTGTTACTAAATCAAACCTGCTTTAATTTAATTGTCCCTCCCTTCCGTCCCCTCATCCCGCGGCCTTGCTCACTACTGGTCTCGGTTGATTACAATGAGAAAGAGGACTAGAATGATTTGGCAGTGCCTTTTATAGTAACCTTACTGGGGTGAGTGGGAGAGCTCTCCTAGGGGCGGACAACTCTCCTAGGGGAGTTAACTTTTAGTTTTAACTTCCGTTTTCTACGTTTGATTGTGCAGCTTAATGGAGATTAAGGCATTGAATTAAAGCAGGTTTGATTTAGTAACAAATAGAAACATTGTTTATAAATGTTTAATGTTTCCCTGATTCGGTGAAAACCTTGGCGGCCATCTTTAATTTATGCAAAATCTTCAATGATATATATCTCTGATACCATTCAAGTGTTCTATACGAAACTTGGTATTCAGCATCGATGTATCAAGAGATCTGCAATGTATAGCCACATCAGTTCCTCTGAGTGGCGGGAAGGATGGGCGGCCATCTTTAATTTATGCAAAATCATTAATGATCTCTATCTCTGATACTGTTCGAGTGCTCGATGTAAAATTTGGTATATATCATTGAAGCATCAATAGACTTACGATAAATGACAGTTCTGGCGTTTCTGATTGGGCGGAACCTTGGCGGCCATCTTTAATTTATGCAAAATCTTCAATGATATATATCTTTGATACCATTTCAGTGTTCTATATGAAACTTGGTATCCAGCATCGATGTATCAAGAGACTTGCAATGAATAACCACATCGGTTCCTCTGAGAGGCGGGAAGGATGGGCGGCCATCTTTAATTTATGCGAAATCATTAATGATCTATATCTCTGATACGGTTCAAGTGCTCAATGTAAAATTTGGTATGCATCATCGATGTATCAATAGACAGTTCTGGTTTTTCTGCTTGGGCGGAAACCTTGGTGGCCATCTTTAATTTATGCAAAATCTTTAATGATGTTTATCTTTGATGCCATTTCAGTGTTCTATATGAAACTTGGTATACAGAATCTATGTATCAAGAGACTTGCAATGAATAACCACATCAGTTTCTTGGAGTGGTGGGAAGGATGGGCGGCCATCTTTAATTTATGCGAAATCATTAGGGATCTCTATCTCAGATAATTTTCAAATGTTCGATGTAAAATTTGGTATACATCATCGATGCATCAACAGACTTATGTAATGAATACCGGTTTCTCTGATTGGACGGAAACGTTTGAGGCCATTTCTAATGGCAAAATGTTTCATAATCTGTATATTTGTTACTTGACTGCTTGGTGTTCCTGAAGTCTTGTTTTAAATTGAATACATTATGAATGGCTGGCGCCCAGAGCCGAGGGGTTTTCAGATGCGCAGCTTCGTATTATAAAGATCCCTTGTTGATTACCATAGAGAGTTGACAGGGCTGACCTTTCTACTGACATCACTGGGCTCAGTCTATCAGCTGATCATCTGTGGGCTCAGTCTAACAGATGGTTACCCGTGGGCTTAGTCTATCAGCTGATCATCTGCGGGCTCAGTCTATCAGATGGTTACCTGTGGGCTCAGCCTATCAGATGGTTACCCATGGGCTCAGCCTATCAGCTGATCATCTGTGGGCTCAGTCTATCAGATGGTTCCCTGTGGGCTCAGCCTATCAGCTGATCATCTGTGGGCTTGGTCTTTTAGATGGTTACCTGTGGGCTCAGCCTATCAGATGTTACCTGTGGGCTCAGCCTATCAGGTGATCACCTAGCTGTGGGCTCAGCCTATCAGCTGATCATCTGTGGGCTCAGCCTATCAGCTGATCATATGTGGGCTCTGTCTATCAAATGTTACCTGTGGGTTCAGCATATCAGATGATTATCTGTGGGCTCAGCCTATCAGATGATCATCTGTGGGTTCAGCCTATCAGCTGATCATATGTGGGCTCAGCCTATCAGCTGATCATCTGTTGGCTCAGCCTATCAGCTGATCATCTGTGGCCTCAAGATCTTCCTTGGGGTTTGTTTTTCGCACTTATGTGCCTATAGGTGGCGCCACCTGGGGGCAAAGTTAAAATTTTGTTTCCAGACAATAACTTTCGAAAACCTGAATGGATTCTTTCCAAATTTGGTATATTTTTACCTTGCTTCAAGATCTCGCTTGGAATTGCTTTTCATGCCGATCCACCTATAGGTGATGCCACTTGTGGGTCAAGTTAAAATTTCTGGACAATAACTTCTAAAAACCTGATAGAAGTAGGATAAATTCGGTAATTGTGGGTACCTTGCCACAGGATCTCACTTGGGATTGCTCTCCATGCCAGATACTGAATGTCACAGTTCCAAACCAAATCTATTGTTTCGATGGGGGGGAGTTCAACCCGTCGGGTTTTCATTCATTTACAATCGCCAAAAGCAATGTGTTCATATAACATCAACAATGGAGATGTAACAGAGGGACATCAAACTGAAAATGTATCAGTTGCTCTGACTCGACAATAAGACTGGTAGAAGTTCCAGGATGCTTTGGAGTTTTGATAAAGATCCCTTGTTGATTACCATAGAGAGTTGACAGGGCTGACCTTTCTACTGACATCACTGGGCTCAGTCTATCAGTTGATCATCTGTGGGCTCAGTCTAACAGATGGTTACCCGTGGGCTTAGTCTATCAGCTGATCATCTGTGGGCTCGGTCTATCAGATGGTTACCTGTGGGCTCAGCCTATCAGATGGTTACCCATGGGCTCAGCCTATCAGCTGATCATCTGCGGGCTCAGTCTATCAGATTGTTACCTGTGGGCTCAGCCTAACAGATGGTTACCTGTGGGCTCAGCCTATCAGCTGACCATCTGTGGGCTCAGTCTATCAGATGGTTACCTGTGGGTTCAGCCTATCAGATGATCATCTGTGGGCTCAGCATATCAGCTGATCATATGTGGGCTCAGCCTATCAGCTGATCATCTGTGGACTCTGTCTATCAAATTGTTACCTGTGGTCTCCGCCTATCAGCTGATCATATGTGGGCTCAGTCTATCAGATGTTACCTGTGGGCTCAGCCTATCAGCTGATCATATGTGGGCTCAGCCTATCAGCTGATCATCTATGGGCTCAGCCTATCAGCTGATCATCTGTGGGCTCTGTCTATCAGATGTTACCTGTGGGTTCAGCCTATCAGATGATCATCTGTGGGCTCAGCCTATCAGCTGATCATATGTGGGCCCAGTCTATCAGCTGATCATCTGTGGGCTCAGCCTATCAGCTGATCATCTGTGGGCTCTGTCTATCAGATGTTACCTGTGGGCTCAGCCTATCAGATGATCATCTGTGGGCTCAGCCTATCAGCTGATCATATGTGGGCTCAGCCTATCAGCTGATCATCTGTGGTCTCAGCCTATCCGCTGATCATCTGTGGGCTCTGTCTATCAGATGTTACCTGTGGGTTCAGCCTATCAGATGATCATCTGTGGGCTCAGCCTATCAGCTGATCATCTGTGGGCTCTGTCTATCAGATGTTCCCCGTGGGCTCAGCCTATTAGATGATCATATGTGGGCTCAGCCTATCAGGTGATCATCTGTGGGCTCTGTCTATCAGATGTTACCCGTGGGCTCAGCCTATCAGCTGATTATCTGTGGGTTCAGCCTATCAGCTGATCATCTGTGGGCTCTGTCTATCAGATGTTACCTGTGGGTTCAGCCTGTCAGATGATCATCTGTGGGCTCAGTCTATCAGCTGATCATATGTGGGCTCGGCCTATCAGCTGATCTTCTGTGGGCTCTGTCTTTCAGATGTTACCTGTGGGTTCAGCCTATCAGATGATCATCTGTTGACTTAGCCATTCAGCTGATCATCTGTGAGCCTGGCCTATCAGTGTGTCATTTGTGAACTCGCTGTTCAATTTTACTTGCCTAAAGTTTCATATGAACATTTGCTTTTCATTGTGGAAATGCTCTTGGGATTTCTGCTATCAATTTCACCTTTTACTTTCCTTCACAGAAAGCCTGCCTATGTCACTGGAGTCAGATGGAATGGTTCCGTATCCTACATCTCTCCTTCTCCCGTTTTATGCTGGTGAACACATTTCATTCTATTAATGGGAATAATGCAGATTTGAGCAGATAATTTTCTTTATTATTCAACACATTTTTGTAAATAAAATTATTGTATTTGTAACAAATTTCCAAGATTTACTGTTTTCTGTACCTAGATACACAGAATTATGATTATAAGAAAATAACATTCACTAAGGCTCCACATTTTACAGTCACTTAGGTATATACCTTTGCACTATCCTAACTATCCTATCTTCATTAACTCTTAATGAAGTGAACAAATTAATAAAACATTTGAGCCTTGAAAATTTCAATTTTCTGCCTGATTTACTGTGCTTATTTTGTGAGTCGATACACCAGGGGATAATGTCATGGTCCAGAATTGAGGTCGAAGGTCAAGGTCATTGTGACCTCAAAATCAGGAATCGTTAAAAATCGCAATTGTTTTTACCCCTCGGCCAAAATTTGTCTGAAGGGTATTGTCGTCATATACATCTGTCTGTCCGTCTGTTCTTCCGTCCGTCCGTCCGTCACAGCTTTCTCGTTACCAAAATATCTTTAGAACGACTTGCCTAGGCTCACCGAACTTGCAGTGCACATCCATATGCTCCTGACCCAGAACCCTATTGAATTTGGACCCGAGTGGTTGGAAACTTTGGCGGCAATTTTTAATTATGCGAAACCGGCACAGCTTTCTCCTTACCAAGATATCTCTAGAACGACTTACCCTAGGCACACCAAACTTGCAGTGCACTTCCATACGCTCATGACCCAGAACCATAATGAAGCTGGACCCGAGTGGGTGGATACTTTGGTGGCCATCTTTAATTTATGCGAAACCATTATTCTTGTGTATCTTGGAAACCATTCCATTGTTCAGTGTGAAACTTGGTATAGATCACCGATACATCAAGAAACTTTGAAGAAATGACTAAACCAGTTTCTCTGATTGATTGGAAACCTTGGCAGCCATCTTTAATTTATGCAAAATCTTTAATGATGTATATCTCTGATACCATTTAAGTGTTCTATACGAAACTTGGTATACAGCATCGATGTATCAAGAGACTTGCAATGAATAACCTCCGATTGGGTGGAAACTTTGGCGGCCATCTTTAATTGATGCGAAACTATTAATCTTGTGTATCTCGGAAACCATTTTGCTGTTCAGTGTGAAACTTGGTATAGATCATTGATGCATCAAGAGACTTACGATGAATGACAAAACTGGTTTCTCTGATTGGGCGGAAATCTTGGTGGCCATCTTTAATTTATGCAAAATCTTTAGTGATGTATATCTCTGATACCATTTAAGTGTTCTATATGAAACTTGGTATACAGCATTAATGTATCAATAGACCTGCAATGAATAACCACATCAGTTCCGCTGAGTGGCGGGAAGGATGGGCGATCTCTATATGATATCTGATACCGTTCAAGTGCTCGATGTGAAATTTGATATACATCATCGATGCATCAAGAGAATTACAATGAATGACAGAACTGGTTTCTCTGATTGGGCGGAAATCTTGGCGACCATATTTAATTTATACAAAATCATTAATGATCTGTATCCGATACCATTTTAGTGCTTCATATGAAACTATAAATCATGTTACATAAAGAAACTTACAATTAATGATAACAGTTTCTCTGATTAGTTGGAAAATATGATCGTCATCTTTAATTTATGCATGATCTATACCTCTGCTACTGTTCAAGTGTTTGATGCAAGACTTTGTATATATCATCAATACATCAAGAGACTAAAAATGAATGACAAAACTGTTTTTAGCCAACCATCACCAGATGGTGGGCTGTTCAAATCACTTTTTGTCCGTCGTCCGTCAGTCCGTCCGTCAGTCAGTTTGTCGTCCGTCCGTCCGTAAACAATTCTTGTTATCGCGATTTCTCAGGAACTACTGCATGGATCTTTTTCAAATTTGGTACACAGGTTCCCCTTGGGGTCTAGTTGTGCAAGAAATCTTTTCCGGTCCGATTCGAAAATCCAATATGGCCACCAGGCAGCCATCTTGGATTTCCCCATGAAACCTTGTTATCGCGATTTCTCAGGAACTACTGCATGGATCTTTCTCAAGTTTGGTACACAGGTTCCCCTTGGGGTCTAGTTGTGCAAGAAACCTTTTTTGGTCCGATTCAAAAATCCAATATGGCCACCAGGCAGCCATCTTGGATTTCCCCATGAAACCTTGTTACCGCGATTTCTCAGGAACTACTGCATGCATCTTTTTCAAATCAGGAAGTACTGCATGGATCTTTCTCAAATTTGATACACAGTTCACGTTATGATCTAGTTGTGCAAGATACCTTTTTCGGTTCAAATTGAAAATCCAATATGGCCACCAGGCGGCCATCTTAGATTTCCCGATGAAAATTTGTTGTCGTGATTTCTCAGGAAGTACTGCCTGGATCTTTCTCAAATGTGGTAGACAGGTTGCCCTTGTGGTCCAGTTGTGCAACATACCTTTCTGGTCCGATTCCTAAAGCCAATATGTCCATCAGGCGGCCATCTTGGATTTCCCCATGAAACTTTGTTATTGCGATTTCTCAGGAACTACTGCATGGATCTTCCTCAAATTTGGTACACAGATTCCCCTCGTGGCCCAGTTGTGCAAGATACCTTTTTTGGTCAGATTCGAAAATCCAATATGGCTGCCAGGTGGCCATCTTGAAATTCCCCTTGAAACACTGTTATCTTGAATTCTCAGGAAATATTTCGTGGATCTTTCTGAAATTTGGTACACAGGTCCCACATGGGGCCTAGTTGTGCAAGATACCTTTTCAGGTCCGATTCGAAAATCCAATTAATACGGTATTCCCGAGTTGTGACGTTACATCACAAGAGTCGATGGATCAAACGGTGGGGCATATTCTATATATTGACTATAGAGAATATCCATATCTTCACCTTCCATATCAAGGAGTTAAAATAATTCAGAATTAAAATGTATTTTGTCAAATTTTAAATCAGTTTTCTTTAGTCCATGCAGTTGCAAGTGAACTGCCCCACCCTTTCATCTGCCGGCAGGTCAGCTACATGAAGGGACGTCACTCTTGTGACTCAACGTCACAACTCGACAACTGTAGACTACTGCATATAAACAGAACAGAATTAGCATTCGTTCTTAATTATAAAATCTTAAGTATGTTTCATAGCTCATGCCAAAGTGTCAAAGAGATTGGTCTTCGCTTCCAGTACCCAATGATGACACGTGCAAAAAATAAATAAAAAAAATACTACGAAACAAAGGCAAAGAATCCTCCGACACTTAGATTATATCTTGGTGTTTTTCAGTGGCCTTTTCTGATCCTTTTCGCTCAGATTCGAAATTCTGTAAACAAAATTACAAATCAATCGTTTGTTCTTAGTAACAATGGACAAAAAGATCCTCTAGTCATTAGCTTACACTTATCGGACAATGGTGGGCGCCAAGATCCTTCAGGATCTCTCGTTTATTGCTGCCGCGTATGTTCAAACCTCAACATCAACACATGTCCACTGGCAAAACATTTCCGCTATGTAGTCTGTTTGAACAAATCAAAATAACCCTTACAAATATTCGCGCATATTGTATTCCTCATGCCCACCGTTCATCATGTCCTGCGCAAATTGTCCTGGGGCCGAAGTTATTTCTGAACTGTTTGAACTGTTTTCATTGGTTAAAATACACTACATACCGGAAACGTTTGGCAGTGGAGATTTGCATGTGTTGGTGTAGATGTTGGAATACACGCGGCCCAAATAAAAAATCTGATTGGACGATCACAACCGGAAACGTTAAACCTTTTAACCGGAAACCTTTAAAAGACCTGAAATTTACTACCGGAAACGTTTGTCTTTTGACAGGAAACGTCTAAAGTCACGAATTTACAACTGGAAACATTTGCTTTTTAACAGGAATATGTCAATTCATAACATCTGATTGGTTGGTTCAAGTTTAAACGTTTAAACTTTTTAAAGGTTTACAAGTTTTAAACGTTTAAGAAGTTAAAACGTTTGAAGAGGTAGTAGCGTGATTTTATTTGTTAGGGTAAGCTGAAAAGCCTGATCATCTGCAACATTTGCCAAAATATTTTCAAGTCGCGAAGTCTTGTATTTTAAATAGAGACCAATATTGTTAAATTCTTCAACTGAGTCTAGCGAATAAGATGAAAATGGGAAATGACTGAGATGACGTCGGTTGACGTGACCAGTTGTCCATGACGTCACGTTAGGAACCATCACAGTGCAATAAAAGTTCTAAGATAGTGTATGACGTTGCAAAGCGTCATGACCAGAATGCCAATGCGCGTTTTGCGACGTCATCTCAGGAAAGGATGCGTTTATGGCGCGAACGGCCCTTCATATACCTTGTCACGGATGTAAATTGTGATTGTGTTTTAGCCACATACATTCGTGCCTGGTGCCACCTGTGCCTAACTTGAAATTAAATATATATTTGTGCGTTTATTTCATTACAAACTTATCCCCCAATAACCCAGCTACCAGATCTCATTAAAGCCCATAGGCTCTAGTTTTAGCTGGGACCAAAACAAATCGCAAAAGAATTTTTTATCACTGGTATGCATTTCTAATAGATCCCCAGAACAACATACTAAAAGTTTACCAAAATCTGTTGGTGAAGATACGACTTTTTCTTTTAAACAAAGATACGCCATTTTTTAATACATGAAGGCCATTATGCCTCATATAAGCAAAGTAGAATATTGTTTTATCCGTGAATAAGGACAGTTTATCATCCAGAAATCCAATTAATACATTATCCAGGGTACAATATGCCATGGTGGTGATAACATTTGTGTTCCCGGTGGATTTGCTCATAAGCGTAGATAGCAAACTGATAGTTCAGCATCAGGCTATATGAATTAAACATGGTAATATTCAGTCAGTTAACAGTTTTGCAATTCGCATAATCATCTGAAAGAGGAGTTCTCTCTCTCTCAAAAAAAGGACAAACTGTGATATATTTTCCTTAAACCGATAACTGTCACAGACAATATTTCCACAAACCCACTCATGGAGATATCTCTATTATCACAACATGTGCCTTGTTGAAAAATACAGCTCTGCAAACCATTAATGATCTATCACAATTGTGTGTCAGATATATGTTTTGACGAAAGAAGAATAATTATGCAGATCCTAAGATATCATCTAATTATCAAACAAATAATAATCTAGATTATAGGCGAACTTGACGTTCTACCATGCCATTTATCATGTTTCATTCACGGGGCGATTTAGTCCCGTAGGGACTAATGGTCCTGTATTGTAGTCCGGAAAAACTTGAGCACATTTGGTACCGTTGCCAGGGTGACTGGTTGTTTATTTAACTGCTTTAGGCTTTGAGAGGAAGAGCAGAAGAAAAAAGTCCTCCAGTTATTCAGCTACTGCAGATAGTTTGATCAACTATTTTGGCTAGATTTTGTTTCACCTGGTCTATATTAGTGAAGTTAAATATTTCCTGCTATTCTTATATATGTTCATGTCATTTTCACAGAGATTTCCTGCTTTAGAGCATGAATACACAATGGATACTATTCAGAGGTTTACTTAGAGAGTTTTCCTGAAAGGATGTCATAAATCACTGATTGATAAAAACTTTATTTAGAACACTTAACAAATACAGAAGAAAATAGTTTAAGGCATGTTGGCAAGAAATTATAATTTTCTAGGCTTCCATTCTTGCAGAAATTGTATACATAGTATGTAACTTGTCGACTAAGACACAAACATCCACTCCACCAGACCCTCTATACCATTTAGAACATAGACACATGCATGACCTAGGTCAATGGCTTGGTTCACTTAGCTGATAGGGTCAATTGATAGGGTCAAACTCCAAATCATCTTTAGATAGCATGCAATGATCTACATGTACAAGTCTGCATACAACCATTGACAGAATTTGTAACCTTCCAAACTAGGGGTGTACTGGTTGGAGGAGGTACATGTGAATAATATGATGCCATGAAAGGATACATCCCAGCACAGATCCAGTCCATCTAACCATCAAGATTTTACATTGTATCTCAATATTCATTTTTAAACGGAAAATTCCCTGTTTCTTGCAATGCTTGGTGAACTGGCTTATGGGTAATTTCAGAGGTGCCATCTATCCAAGCGGTATGGTTTTCATTACAACACCCCTGCGCAAAACGAGAGAATGACTGAAACTTCCGCGTCACTTCCCCTTATGTGTCGTAATTGAACGCGATATGAAGTAGTTCGACCTAGTTTCGAATAATTTCGCTGGATTAATCCCAGGACGAACCGTTTCTAGGCGCAGATATTGAAGAATATGTCGGTTTCGTTTCCTGGTAAACACTTCTGCTGATATCTTGTGAGATTTTCTTCGAAAGATTGTGGTTTGTCTGTAAACTGGTCAATATGGCACAAGTCGTAGTCACGGAATATGCCGACTTCATCTTCGGCTCTGATATCCAATGAAATACACCGAATTGACGAAATTACGTCATTTTTTAAGATCGGCTGAATCGCACTGCCAAAATTATAGTGCAGTCCCGGTGAGAGAGAGTTTGGAAAGGAGAGAGGAGGAGGCAGTTTCCTTTTTCGTTCCATCAGTCGACTGGAGAGTGTTGACACTGTGCGAGTGTGGCATTCTGACAGATCGAGGTGTGTAAAACGTTTTATACCCGTCACTTAATTGATTACTTGTTTCCCGGCGCACATTTATTAAATATTGTCAAATAAATGAATGTTGCAAGTTTCCGCGCAACTGTATGATTGGAGCACATGGCATGTCTGAAAGCCGCCGTTTTGTGCGCTAAGTTTGAAAACATTTCTTGCAAGGAAAACTTGATTTTTTTTCATCAAGCGAAAGCATCCTTTTTACTGCAATTTTCAAATTGACTGATCTTATCGTCTTAGCATCATTTGTCATCTAGCAAAAGTAATGTTCTTGATTCTTACCATATCCGTAATGACAGCTCGTTGAGCAGGTCAGGGAAAAGGACTAACTGAGATATATATCCCAATTGGGATAAAATATCCCAATTTGGACATTTTTTCACACATTTTCAAGCATATTTTTGCAAGTTCTCCAGTTCGTATAAAGACATACAACAGTGGTTAGTGATGGGAAGTATACTGCAACAACAACATAAAACAGTATTGCACGCAATTGCAATTGCATAGAGAATAATGTCGGCGAGAAAAGGTCAGCAAAATTATACAACCGTATTGGCAGTTTTGTGAAGTAGATTCTACCTTGTTTTTGTAGTTTAGATGCCGAAATTCGACATTGCCGTTCAGTATGAAAATCGGTGAAAATATCCCAATTAGGATATATTTCAATATCCAAACTTTGATTTAATATCCCAGGTGGGATATATACCCCACTAATTTTCCGTTTGGGCCAGGCAAGGAGGTTAAATTAATTTTTGATGTTAATAATGGTTTTCTGTGTCTGTGATTTGAATTTTTAAGGGTAAGGGTATTTTTGCTTTGTGCAATTGCTGAATGTGATTTTAAAATAATTATTCGATGTACCGGTGGGCATACGTGTAATCTTGAAGAAGACCCCTAAGCTACTTATGCCACACAAATAAATGAATATGAATCAGATTCAGTGACTTTATTCTTGTACATGTCTACAATAACAATGTCATTGAGCTTTGACTGCAGGTTGCAGTGTCCATGAATACAAAAACCATGAACGAATGCCGCTATGCATCCTGGGCAACACTGTCCACTACGATGCGGACACCGACCTCGGCAATATTGTAGGTTTACTACCAAAATGTTATCTTTCTGGTTCAATTTTTAATCTTCGGTGTTGTGTTCTTCATCGGGGAACGGTAATTTCATTGGATCGTCAAACAATTGTGATAGCAGTTTAACGCCTTGACAAAATTGTTTCCATCGTCCACTGGTACCACATACGCAATTCTCATTTGCCTAGACTTTCTTTACAGTATTGATGAAGTCTCTTCAATAATTAGAGCTACATGTACGATTCACAAATTCATACCACGTATGCAACGGGAGACACATCAGAAATATATTGAACAGAACCAATTCCTTCCCTGTTTTTTAGCAGCCTTGGATTCTTTCATTTGTCATTACTGCTGAAGGATATGCTTTCTATAATCTGAAAAAAGTGAAAATATTTTACAAATATTGATAACATACAGAGAAGACATTATTTATCATTTCATCAGGTTGGTTTCATAATAAATGTCTGTCCCATCGGTCAAGTTATTTTTTAAATATAAATATGTGGACAATTACACTAATGCACTAGAGATCCTTATCGAGAGAAATGTGTGAGACTAAAATTGTATAGCTCTTCGCCATGGGGACTGAACATCAAAGAGTTAGTGAATTATTCCAACAGCCTATTTTACATTTAGATAGCCCCGTTTCAGTGCCTAAGGCTCTAGTTTTAGTTTCAACCATATAGGCCATGCTTCTACAGATGCATCTTCTTCAGCCGCAATCTTTCTTGTAGTTGCTCCTGATAACCTCCAAGTCTGCCAGTGGAACTGGTGGCAGTTCAGTTTTCACAGAGAGAAGCTGTCCACCCTCATTCTCGTGGCTGCAATGGATGGTCTTCCCCTTTCCACTCTAAACACGCGAACATTGATACTTAGCTGATGCTGATGTTGGTGGAGGGTTTTGTACCTGCACATATATGGTTCGTTTTTGTCACAGAAACGCTTGTATCTCAGGGAGCCAATGATAAGTCAGGGTTACCATTGTATAAACACACAAGCGCCTGCGATAGATAACCTCCATCGGGACTCCCAGTGGCCTGGTTGAACACTTCAGCTTGTTGGCGAAATGGCTTATTGAGCGTTGTTTTCTTTACGGCCGCACATTTGCCAATGCCATATGGTCAGTATATTGTGTCACAGCCCAGAATGGCATCCACAAACAGCATATTTGTGTAGACTTACATTCCCAGCACAGCTAATGTCTTCTTGACATTCCAAACTATCCGTTTCCTTGCATTCTCTTTTGACTCTGGCTGAAAGTAGATGTCATTGTCATCCATGTCTGCATGATAATAGAGCAGAACTAACAGTTCAATATCATCACCAACCAAAGTTTTGATGCTTTCTGTCGATTAAACGGCTGCTTTTACAATAAAACATCTGCATATGAAACATCCCGCCCTTTCCAATTGGTAACTCATAAGAGTAATGAACTGCTGCTTGTTGACGTTGTTTACTGGGAATTCGTCTTTCTTTGACTGAATGACCATTCCAGTTTGGAATGTCCAGAAGACAAAGGCTGTGCTGGGAATGCAAAGACCATATGGCACTGACAAAGGTGCTCAGGTGTAACTGCAAGAAGGATTGCAGCTGAAGCAAATGCGCCTGTAAGAATCATGGCCTGGATTGTTCAAGTGTGTGCGGAGAATGCAAAGGACTGAGCTGTGCAAACTCATCAAACCCAGACCTTTGGAAAGGACATTGGCGAAACTGTTATTGAGATTGATAGTGCTGTGAAATATTCCTCAACTTCTGGCAGTGTTCATAAGGAATAACAATAAAAGACATCAACTATATGTATGAGAACTCACTTCTCGTAATAAGATGTTACCATGAACCAGAATGTAAAATGAAACATAAGTTATGCCGTTAAGTTTGCCTATAATTCAAAGTATTATTTGTTTGATAATTAAATGATATATTAGGATCTGCATAATTATTCTTCTTTCATCAACAAATTTGACTTACAAACCATTGTGATGGATCAAAAATGATTGGCAGATTGTCGTTATATTGCTGAACGTGATGTTGAATCTAATTTCTCTCTCTCTCCTGATTGGCAAGGCTGCATTTTTTTCAACAAGGTACAAACACTACTGACACTTGCTACGTGCTTGTCATACTAGAGTTATATCTTTATACGTTGATGGAACTATTGTCTGTGGAACTATTGTCAACATCATCGCAGCTAGTCACAGCAAGTCAGCCAGCAATCAACTCACAAGACATCTTACAAGACCTGACACATCGGTGAGTATTTACTTGTAGGTATATTCGTGTCAGTAACAAGGGTTAAAGTACAGAGAGTTGGCGTAAGACGGCAATTAAGACTGTGGTATAAGATGGACACCATGTATTCGAAATTGCCTGGTATGTACATGACCCTTCTTTCCATTTTACATTGCTTACCACACGAGTACCCACAGCGCCGCCGGCCCGGGTTCCCTTGTCGGGTAATATTTTGTGCCACATCCACGATCACGGTTTCAAAAGGACAAGTAATTAGTGGCCACATCCACAGTCTGTTACTGATTTTACTTCACGAGTACCCACAGCGTCTCCGACCCGAGTTCCCTCTGGTTGAGTATTTGGTGTGCTACATCCGTGCTGATCTCAGCGGTTACTCTGCTAAACTACAGGAACTACAACAAGGCCCAAGATTCCTCTCCTCCATCATTAAGTAAATGCTATATACTCATCGCAATTGAAAATTTGAGGCATAAACTTTTATAATCAATGTTACTATTTATTATCAAATCAAACCTGCTATTGCTTTCATTGCCCACCCATCCTACCCCTCACTCTACGGCCTTGCATAGACACACACTACAGGCTGCAGTAGTAAGAAAGATGAGGTTTTCATGTGAGCACATGGAGCAGAGTAACCCGACTGAGCTTCCTAAGGGGAGATAACTTTTATTATGCAAATGGAATCTCCTACGGAAGATATAGGCATAGCAATAGCAGGTGAAGATTTGATAATAAATAGTAACACTGGTTATAAATGTTTAATTTTTCTGTTTTAGAGCATGAATACAATATGGATATCACTCAGGGGTTGCCTTAGAGAGTTTTCCTGAGAGGATGTCATAAATCGCTGGCTGATTAAAACTTTATCCATTACATTTAAGATATGCAGAAGAAAAAAGTTTAAGGCATACTTATATGTTTACCATGTTCGCAATAAATCCTAATTTTCTAGTCTTCCATTCTTGCAGAAATTTTATTCACAGTATGTAACTTGGGACTTGCACAAAACATTCCCTCCACCAGACCCTCTATACTATTGAGATGCATGACCTAGGTAAATGACTTGGTTCACTTGGCTGGATAAATTTAATTGATAGGGTCAAACTCCAAGTCATCATGCTTAAATAGAAGTGACTTGCATGTACCAGGCTGATGTTAGCTGGTCTGCACAATAAAATTGTCATTCTATCATTGTCAGAATTTGTAACCTCCCAAACTGGGGATGTACCGACAGGAGGAGGTACATGTATATATTATGATGTCATGAGAGGATGCATTCCAGCATAGCTCCAGTCCATCTAACAATAAGAATTTTACATTGTATCTCAATACTGAATTTTTGTCATTTATTGCTGAAGGATATGCTTTCTATAATCTGAAAAAGTAAAATATTTTACAAATATTGGTAACATGCTGAGAAGACATTATTGATCCTTTCATTAAGTCGGTTTCACAAATAAGGAATCTGTCCCATCGGTCCCAAGTTATTTTTGGAAATATATATGTGTGTTACATGTACAATTACACTAATTCACTAGAGATCCTTGTTGAGAGAAATGTGTGAGACTGGGCAAATTGTGTGGCTCTTCGCCATGGAACATGAAAGGCCAATTTTGGCTATCCTTTTTTTGTGGACTTATTCTGGTAGTCCTAATAACAATTGTTTTTGTGGATTTTTATTTATATAGATATACTTGTATGTCAAACGTGTAAGCGTGACAAACTTGTAACCTAGTTTGATAGAAGTTGCTTGAAGATCGGTAGACTGTCACTGTAGAACTTGTCAACTCAAGGTATTGACAACGGCAGCCCGTTCTAATACTAAAGGCCAGCAGTTCAGCTGATCCTGAAACTAGAAATGTTCTTGTGACTAAAGCAGTTGTATTTCATGAATCTGCAAATTGTCATCGAATTTTTTGCGTCCTTGACCATGGCAATTCCTTCCAATCCCTGTCAATGGCAAAGTTTCTAGACTCGTGAGTACGCTGGCATCATATTTAGCTTCTAGTGATGTCATTCGATGTGGTAAGTGCTTGGAAGAGTGCGACTACCATACAAGTTTTTGATGTACTACTAATCGGTGTTTAGGAGGTTTTGCAACGTGTATATTTTGAAATACGGGTAGCGGTTAATGGGTTGGAGGAAAGGCACAGGGAAAAAATAAAATGCACATACTGTCAATCCGCCATGGACTCCTTACGCTAATATTCCACATGAAGTTCACTAAACCATTGGTTCAGTAATATCCTGCTGTCCGATGTACATTTAAGTATAATACCGTAGTTTATTCACTGGAAGTTTTATAGACACATGATAATGGTAGGGAAGTCGTGTCTGAAATAACAGCTGAATGGCCAGATAGTTCTATACTATTTAACTAATCCAGGTCTTCCAACATATGATGATCTATTAAAAATATAATCAGAAATTGAATGGCTCTTGTACATTGCCTATAATGAAGTGTATTGTAATTACAGTTGATAAATCAAATCGAACATTTTCAGTCAGATGCCACGTCCGCCATTTTGAATTTAACCAAATAGCAATAGTCATTATACATTGTGAAAAGGCTTAAAATATGCATAATACGATCAGCTACGTGTCCTGAGAGTTTGGAGTCCCAAGTCTCTCCCTGTTATGTTCAAGTTGAATTTTAATATATTTCCCATGCATATTGGATTGTAGACCTTTAGTATGTTATTCTGGGGACCTTTCTGAAATGCATAGCAGTGAAATGAATCCTGTTGCAATTTGTCGTGGGTTAACCCCCAAAGTGCGCTAGGTTTACTGGACTATCAACTTCTCAGCCTCTTCAGCTTTGGCAAAGCCTTCTAGGGCTACTCACATCCACGCAGGACCTTACTCATTACGGACGTCTCCAAGTTCGGCCGCTGCAGTACCATCTGTCTCCTTATCTTCTGACATCATCCCTCAATCCTTTAGTGTCGGTGTTGACGTCTCTACATCCACATCTGATTTGGAGGCAGTCCCGCCAC
Source organism: Hanleya hanleyi (assembly GCA_036873755.1). NCBI lineage: Eukaryota > Metazoa > Mollusca > Polyplacophora > Lepidopleurida > Hanleyidae > Hanleya > Hanleya hanleyi. Next base: position 10,379 of record JAVTVY010010379.1, on the reverse strand, counting down.
AATGGCATGCGGTGAGTTCCGTTCCGACCTCCGACTCCGGATTACCATCTCTACACCGATGCTTCCGAGACCGCTTGGGCGACCTAGAGGTGTCCGCAGATGGTCGATGTTGGATGCCAGACTTCATATCAACCTTCTGGAGATGAAGGCAGCCATCCTAGCAGTTCAGCATTGGAGTTGTCATCTCGTGAATTCGTCTCTTCTCATCGCAACTGACAACTCTACTGTCATTGCTCACATCAACAAGATGGATGCCACCCGATCTTTCTCTACGTTTCATCTGGTGTGGGATCATTTCGACTGGGCTCTGATACATTACTGCCATCTCACTGCTCGCCATGTTCCGTGTCGGCTCAATGTCTTAGCGGATCGCCTTTCTCGTCCCGACACCGTGCTTCAGACCGAATGCCAGCTTCATCCGGAGGTCTTCCATCGCATCACCAGCATTTGGGAGTCCCCCTCGATCGACCTGTTTGCTATGAGGAACAATACACAGCTCGCCCTCTTCGTCAGCCCGATTCTGGACGCGGATATTCTCTAATGGACGACGGCTGGATTATGAATGACGGACTAGACGCTTGTAATTCGCCATCGTTGCTCTATCGATCAGCTGGGACAACTACCTTGCATATGCCTTCCCTCCCATTGCCCTGCTTCAGGAAGTTCTTCAAAAGATTGCTCAGCACGACTGCGTCATCCTGCTCGTGGTTCCGTGGTGGCCTCGTCGTCCGTGGTTTCCGGCTCTGGTTCCACTTCTCACCACCCCTGCACGACGCCTTCCAGTTTGGCCCAGCCTGTTGCGTCAACCGCACAGGATAATCCATCACAACCCGCGGTGGCTCAACTTACACGTCTGCAGACTATCCAGAGTGCACTCACAGTCCAAGGGTTTTCAGTAAAAGTTGCAAAGACGATGGTTTCAGCCAATCGTTCTTCCACATCGCAGCTCTATCAATCTAATATAAGTGGGCTTATTTCGTCTCCTGGTGCCGAGAACGTGACATCGATCCCGACACTGCCTCTCTTTCCTTAGTAGCTGACTTCCTCCTTCACCTACATCGAGATATGTTTCAAATCAGCACCATTGAGGGGTACCGGTCAGCTTTGGCTAGGGTTTTACGTCTTTCGACCGGCATCGACATTAGTCTGAATGACAACATCTCTGCTCTCCCACGTGCCTTCGCATTATAGTCTCGCCGTACTCGACAACTGTTACTGAAGTGGGATATTGGAGTGGTTCTTAGTGCTCTTCTTCGTCCAACTTTCGAACCTCTACAGTCAGCCTCTATTAAAGCTGTTTCCTACAAGACTGCTTTCCTGTCGGCCTTTGCTTTGGCTTCTAGAGTATCCGAGCTTCACGCCCTGGAGAGGAAGTCGTTGACCTGGACGGCAGATTGGTCTCGCATCTCTTTCCGTCTCTTTCCAGAGTTCATCGCCAAAAATGAGGCTGTGCGCCAAGGTCCTTGTGCTCAACGTTTGTACTCTATCCCTGCATTAACAGACTTTGTTCGTGACCTTGATGACGACATCCTGCTATGTCCTGTACGAGCTATGCGTCACTACCTCACTCGTACCGACCCTGTTCGGTCTACTGTTATTCCTGTCTCTTCAGTCAGCTGCAGTTCGTGACATCACCAAGAATACTGTGGCTTCTTGGTTGAAGAAGACCATTAAGTGGACATATCAACTCGCCCTTGACGCTCCTCCACTTCTGGCCTCTGCTTCTTCCCATGAATTTCGTGCCATCGCTACATCATGGCCTTTATGGAAGAACTTATCCTTGGATGACATTGTCCAATCCTGTGCTTGGAGTGCCAATTCAACTTTTACCGACTTCTATCTGAGAGACATGTAAGTACAATCAGATAGAGTGACCACATTTGGGCCGCTGGTGGCTGCCCAGAGTCAGCCAGTCGGCCAACTTACAACATCATCGCAGCTAGTCACAGCAAGTCAGCCAGCAATCAACTCACAAGACATATTACAAGACCTGACACATCGGTGAGTATTTACTTTTAGGTATATTCGTGTCAGTAACAAGGGTTAAAGTACAGAGAGTTGGCGTAAGACGGCAATTAAGACTGTGGTATAAGATGGACACCATGTATTCGAAATTGCCTGGTATGTACATGACCCTTCTTTCCATTTTACATTGCTTACCACACGAGTACCCACAGCGCCGCCGGCCCGGGTTCCCTTGTCGGGTAATATTTTGTGCCACATCCACGATCACGGTTTCAAAAGGACAAGTAATTAGTGGCCACATCCACAGTCTGTTACTGATTTTACTTCACGAGTACCCACAGCGTCTCCGACCCGAGTTCCCTCTGGTTGAGTATTTGGTGTGCTACATCCGTGATGATCTCAGCGGTTACTCTGCTAAACTACAGGAACTACAACAAGGCCGAGGTCCCTACCTCCATCTGTTGGTAGTGTGGCATAGCAATAGCAGGTGAAGATTTGAGCACTAAATATTAAACTTTTATAATCAATGTTACTATTTATTATCAAATCAAACCTGCTATTGCTTTCATTGCCCACCCATCCTACCCCTCACTCTACGGCCTTGCATAGACACACACTACAGGCTGCAGTAGTAAGAAAGATGAGGTTTTCATGTGAGCACATGGAGCAGAGTAACCCGACTGAGCTTCCTAAGGGGAGATAACTTTTATTATGCAAATGGAATCTCCTACGGAAGATATAGGCATAGCAATAGCAGGTGAAGATTTGATAATAAATAGTAACACTGGTTATAAATGTTTAATTTTTCTGTTTTAGAGCATGAATACAATATGGATATCACTCAGGGGTTGCCTTAGAAAGTTTTCCTGAGAGGATGTCATAAATCGCTGGCTGATTAAAACTTTATCCATTACATTTAAGATATGCAGAAGAAAAAAGTTTAAGGCATACTTATCATATGTTTATCATGTTCGCAATAAATCCTAATTTTCTAGTCTTCCATTCTTGCAGAAATTTTATTCACAGTATGTAACTTGGGACTTGCACAAAACATTCCCTCCACCAGACCCTCTATACTATTGAGATGCATGACCTAGGTAAATGGCTTGATTCACTTGGCTGGATAAATTTAATTGATAGGGTCAAACTCCAAGTCCTCATGCTTAAATAGAAGTGACTTACATGTACCAGGCTGATTTTAGCTGGTCTGCACAATAAAATTGTCATTCTATCATTGTCAGAATTTGTAACCTCCCAAACTGGGGATGTACCGACAGGAGGAGGTACATGTATATATTATGATGTCATGAGAGGATGCATTCCAGCATAGCTCCAGTCCATCTAACAATAAGAATTTTACATTGTATCTCAATACTGAATTTTTGTCATTTATTGCTGAAGGATATGCTTTCTATAATCTGAAAAAGTAAAATATTTTACAAATATTGGTAACATGCTGAGAAGACATTATTGATCCTTTCATTAAGTCGGTTTCACAAATAAGGAATCTGTCCCATCGGTCTCAAGTTATTTTTGGAAATATATATGTGTGTTACATGTACAATTGCACTAATTCACTAGAGATCCTTGTTGAGAGAAATGTGTGAGACTGGGCAAATTGTGTGGCTCTTCGCCATGGAACATGAAAGGCCAATTTTGGCTATCCTTTTTTTGTGGACTTATTCTGGCAGTCCTAATAACAATTGTTTTTGTGGATTTTTATTTATATAGATATACTTGTATGTCAAACGTGTAAGCGTGACAAACTTGTAACCTAGTTTGATAGAAGTTGCTTGAAGATCGGTAGACTGTCACTGTAGAACTTGTCAACTCAAGGTATTGACAACGGCAGCCCGTTCTAATACTAAAGGCCAGCAGTTCAGCTGATCCTGAAACTAGAAATGTTCTTGTGACTAAAGCAGTTGTATTTCATGAATCTGCAAATTGTCATCGAATTTTTTGCGTCCTTGACCATGGCAATTCCTTCCAATCCCTGTCAATGGCCAAGTTTCTAGACTCGTGAGTACGCTGGCATCATATTTAGCTTCTAGTGATGTCATTCGATGTGGTAAGGGCTTGAAAGAGTGCGACTACCATACAAGTTTTTGATGTACTACTAATCGGTGTTTAGGAGGTTTTGCAACGTGTATATTTTGAAATACGGGTAGCGGTTAATGGGTTGGAGGAAAGGCACAGGGAAAAAATAAAATGCACATACTGTCAATCCGCCATGGACTCCTTACGCTAATATTCCACATGAAGTTCACTAAACCATTGGTTCAGTAATATCCTGCTGTCCGATGTACATTTAAGTATAATACCGTAGTTTATTCACTGGAAGTTTTATAGACACATGATAATGGTAGGGAAGTCGTGTCTGAAAGCGGACATGGTCTTGCTATGATGGGAATTTATGTGGTATTATGTCGGTGTTTCCAAGACACTACGGAAGTTTTTGACCCAGATGTTCTTATATTTGCATTAGCCGGAGTCTTTAAGCCCAATATGGATTGCATGGTAGTGATTTATTAATAACATACAGGATGCCACAGGTTGCTAGTTTGATGTGGATTTCCTTCATTTACCGTAATCCATGGTTTAAATTCTGGTTTCGAATCTGTATTAGACAGATGGAATCAATCATTTATTTTCATGATCGCTATATGGCTGAAATATTGCTGAATATTAAATCTGATTCTCTCTCTCACTCTATCTCCCGCCGACTTGATTAATGCCAGTTATTATAATGCTTGACAGTGACCATAACATCACGCATAGATGCGCGCACAAACCCAGTGACTTTGGACAGAATAAACGGGCTAGACCAAACATGCAGTAGATTGTAGTCGTACACTCACCCCGTTAATAATAGAATTTCTTTATAATAGACCAATATACGATAATAAATGGACCCACAACTTCTTCTCGTTGACATATCGAGCATCTTGGATCATCTTAGTGAGGTACAATCTCAGTAAACTCAGATATAATATCACGGAATATTATATCTGTATTCAGCCCTCTATGAATCCCGTGCGAATTGGAAACTACTGTTGTTAGTCAATCCGGTGGATAGCTTGTTGAAACAATTTCAAAATCACGCCCACAGTAATTTACACACGGTAGCACGTGGTCTAATATATAAACATTATTCTGAAACAGTATCCAAATATGGCATTTCCAGACAGTGTGTGTGGAAAAACATAAAGATCAAAGAGTTGACTCTCGCCGAAAAGTCTGGCTTTGTTTGAGGTAGAAAATATCAAAAGATTGTGAAGTAAACGTCAATCAATGTCATAGAGAAAAGGTAGAAATGGTCGTGAATGGCTTATTATGGGATCTCGTAGAATATCGGCGAACATTTCGCACGAAGTTTTCATAGGCTATATTAGCGTTACGTCTAGATGGTATTTCTCTGATTTACCATCTTGATTTACCTAGATTGAGTGAGGTAGACCTACCGATAATGGAATTTTACCATGATCGTACCATGCCATGCGTAGGGGTGATGCACATGCAAGTAGCACCGGTAGGCCTAATTTCTGAATCTCCAACGTTACAGAGCGTGTTGTCACAAACGCCACATTTTCAAAATTTTAACGTTTTAACACTGCATGGAGAGTGAAGGCGGTTTGTCGCGTTTGTGACAAAATTCCAAAATGACCTAATATGTCTACAGAATTGACCTTGGGATCAGCTAGGGAACCCACGTAATCTACAAATGGAAAATATAGTTTTGAGTATCGTTTGAAGCACCTGGCCATCGAAATATCTGTTAGATAATTTTTGGAGCACCCGAAACATATACATATGCGTCGAAGTTCGTCCAGGTACTTTTCAATGACCTTGAAATAATTCATAATACAATAATAAACACATAATTCCATCTGCACATGGAAGAATCCAGGTTTGGAACCTTGAAAAGAAACCCATCTTCACAACGTCAAGGGTTCTTTTTGAGTCAAAGGCGAAACCTTGACCATCTTGCATAGCAGACCGCTTTCCATCCACTTCGGTGTATCTGTTGTAAGAAGATAACATACCATGGTCGCGCGAAACAAGTGATCTGATTGGTCAGTATTCACAGGATTTTGAAATGTTAAGTTGCATTTTCCATGGACGCGATTCATTCCCATGGGTATCTAGGATAGAGGTACCCTGGTATTAACGAGGATGTGAAAATATGCTGAATGTTGACGAATTTTACAATCGGAGAGGACTCCAAATTACCCCCATGTCAGAAACGCATATTCAGGACAGTTCAGTTATCTCACCGGGGCATAATAAATAAATTTGGAAGTTGAGGAGTTGGCCTAGCTGGTGACACAGCCTGAGCCTTATAGCCGGTTGTAAGACAGACGAGCGGGCAGGGCGTCAATTGGCGTTAAGACGAACATTACTGTGTTTATATGAACTCTATGGGATATCCAGCTTGTGCTCCCTCACTTTGGGGCGTTAGGCCACAAGACCAACGTTGACGAGCGTTACTGTAATTACGTCAGTATAATAAAAGCAAACCTTTCCGAAAGACGGGTACTGTCGCCGCTACAGCCCGCTGACCCTTATACTGTGTGGTTCCTCGGCCCATAGGCAATCCTGCTTCTGGGACTCAGCGCACTCTGCTTCAAGACGAAGAACGGCATGACAGTCACCCGGCTCCTCTCCCCTCCGTAGAACCGCCTCCACAGGGATCAGTACCATTGACTGACGGCTCCGCCCAGCCTGTGACTCGTCATGGGGACGACGTCCTTCATGATAACACAAATCAGGTGGGTGGCCAGATAGGGGATGATCCTAGTGAGTGTCCCGAGCTAATGAATGAAGAGACAGATGGGTCGGATCTCACAGATGACTGTCTGCCAACCACTCACCGTTACTTTCTGCGCAAACGCAAACCACGTTCGCCCCTCCCCGGTGTTATGTACAATAAGAAACGCCGTACATACACATTCCGCTTCCAATCATCATAGAGGATCTTTCTGATCATTCTATTTGGCACAGCATGCGCAGAGCCGCATATAGCAAGCCTTTCAGATGGTGTGCTTGTTTTCCGCCGTCGACCAATATCTCTTGTTAAAGCAGAGTGGTCTGTGGTAGTTACTATCAACATTCCTTCAATGTGTAATGGAATTCGAGGCGAATGTACGAGAAGACCAAATTCACCCTGATGCTATAGTTATTTGGTTCTATCGCTTAAGGCATATTCGCCGAACCATTCAGCAACTTACCATGGTTCATTCCGTTGATACCGATGACAGGCAACGAAGAGGATTACTGGATTTTGCAGGAGAAGGGGCTGCCTTTGCCTTTGGGCTCGCCACGTCACATGAGGTCGATTACCTACACCGAATAATCCAATCAGCACGAGCAGAAACGAAATTAATTGTTCACTATTCTGATGAATTAACCTCACATGTCAACAAAGCCTTCGATGAAATAGGGGTCAATCGTGACCAACCAAACAGATTGTCTGCTACTGTTGCTAATATTACTCAATATACTGATATTCTTGTTGATGATGACAATGTAGCTCGGACTGAACGACGACGACTCATATTGTTGATACGTTTCGGGCATGTCGTTGACGCGTTAGAATTGACCTTGCAGTCTTTTGCGGAGGCTCAGTTGCACTACCCACACCAAGAGGCTTCTTTTGAGTTCAGCCGTCTTACGGACGATTTGTTTCCACCCTCTCTCTCAACTTCGTGCGATGCGACAGCTCCTACCGGTGGGTGTTCGTCTCATTTTTCCATACAAATGGCATAACCGCAATGTATTGGTGCGTCCAGTTTGATTGACGATGGGGCTTACTTCGAATATGGTTTGCAGTCGTGGGCTATGCCTTTACAAGAGCCTGGACATTATGTACAAATTGCCTTTGCGGCGGGTCATATTGGACTAGACAGAGAGACTGGATGGTATTTTGTCCCGACCCGGTTTATGGGTCCTCCTCGAGTATCCTATGGCAGTGCGCAAATGCAGAGAGAACATATTCACTGCATTATGAGTGTGTTAACGAATAGTTCTAATACCGCTTGCATGGTGCGACTATTGCAATTCAATGATTCTTCGAGCAAACTGTTTGAGCTCAGTAGTATACAAGGCGTAAATTCACGTTTTAGCGCATCAGTGCGCATGCGCAGAACCTTGGTTGACGTCACAATTGGTTGTGTGCGCATGCGTGTGTGGGTGGTGGGTGCTGGGTACAAGATGGCGGCGTGTTGGTGGTGGGTGCTGGGTACCAATGTGGGTGGTGGGTACGTTGTGGGTGGTGGGTGCTGGGTACAAATGTGGGTGGTGGGTGCTGGGTACATGTGGGTGGTGGGTGTTGGGTACAACATGGCGGGGTGTGTGTGGGTGGTGGGTGCTGGGTACAAATGTGGGTGGTGGGTGCGTTGTGGGTGGTGGGTGCTGGGTACAAATGTGGGTGGTGGGTGCTGGGTACTGTGGGTGGTGGGTGCTGGGTACTGCGGCGTGTGTGTGTGTGGGTGGTGGGTGCTGGGTACAAATGTGGGTGGTGGGTGTTGGGTGGTGGGTGGTGGGTACAAATGGGGGTGGTGGGTGCTGGGTACAAATGTGGGTGGTGGGTGTTGGGTGGTGGGTGGTGGGTACAAATGTGGGTGGTGGGTGGTGGGTACAAATGTGGGTGGTGGGTGCTGGGTACTGCGGCGTGTGTGGGTGGTGGGTGCTGGGTACAAGATGGCGGATTGTAGAAAAACGTATAAAAGGAGTCCATTTTTAGGGTAGGGGTGTATTCAATCTGACTTACCTGACCTGTCTGCCTGCCTGCCTGCCAAAAGGAGTCCATTTTTAGGGTAGGGGTGTATTCAATCTGACTTACCTGACCTGTCTGCCTGCCTGCCTGCCTGCCTGCCTGAGTATGAAAATAGCCTTTTTGGAGCTAGGGGCTTGACTACTGGTCCAGTGGGGTCGAGTGAGGTATCAAATTGAAGCTTAAGTGAAGGAACATCTAATGGGCTGGGTGTGGGGTTGAAATATCGGCATTCTGCGCATGCGCGGTGGCCAAAGGGTATGAAAATAGACGTTTTGGAGCTAGGGGAGCCCCTAGTGGACCGATGGGGTCGAGTGAGGTATCGATGTGAAGCATTCATGAAGAGGCATCTAATGGACTGGGTGTGGGGTTGACATATCGGCCTTCTGCGCATGCGCGGTGGCCGAAGGGTATGAAAATAGCCTTTTTGGAGCTAGGAGCGCCCCTAATGGTCCAATGGGGTCGAGTGAGGTATCAAATTGAAGCTTACGTGAAGAGGCATCTAATGGACTGGGTGTGGGGTTGAAATATCGGCATTCTGCGCATGCGCGGTGACCGAAGGGTATGATTTTCTTTTTTTTCCTTTCTTTAATAGTAAAAAAAATTTTTCAACCCCACACCCAGTCCATCAGATGCTCCTTCACCTAAGCTTCAATTTGATACCTCACTCGACCCACTACCTCCAAAAAAAGGCGTGACCTGGGACTATGGGATGCATGTACTCACTTGGTTCTGGGTATTTGTCATCACGGGGAGGTCACGTGATCAGTTCAAGGTCATATCCATTTTTTCCATCACGGTTGTGCGCAGGTGTATGACGTCACTTCCGGTCTGCGTGAATCGGGCGTGACCTGGAAAAAGGATTGATCTGTAATCTGTGTTGTTGTTGTTGTTGTTGTTGCTCCTTTTTTTTTGGACTAACCCATCAGAATAGTACGTATCACGGACTACACCCGTAGAGCTACATCTGGTCTATAAAACACGTCCCTCTGGATCCCACACCTTCATTTCTACAGAGCCATGGCGGGGATCCAGCCCCATGCGACTCGCATTTTACAGTATGCCACCGTGGTGAATTCATTCACGGGTTACCGAGCAGTGGTCCGGTCCATGTTTGCAGATGGCGACGACAACGAGGGACGACGCCAGATCCTGGACGAGTTCACAGAAGCGGTCCTCCACAGAGTGCACTCGATGGAGAGGCGTGCCATCACTCACCACTACTGGACTATGACAGCCATCCTTGATGCTCGCGCTATGGACCAGGAGCGCTCACGCCGGAACCAGCGCCGGCTAGTTGGCCTCATACTAGTCTGTGCTCTATTCACCCTGGCGCTGTGGTATTGACACTATAAATACGAGGGATGAGACAGAGTGTGTGTCATTCTCCCTTCGACATTTACAGCAAGCATGTCACTACGCGCCATCCTGCCTCTTACACCCAGTGTGAGGTTATACATTTATCAAGATAAAGTCACGCTGGTGAAAGACGATGAAGCTATTTACTGGACGCCCGCTGAGAGGCTATCGAATCCGGTGACACTACAGCGTGATGGGTGGACTAAGTTTAAACGGGTGTTGAGCGGTGAGTTGGACGGAGACCTCATCCACCTGGACAATGCCATCTACGTATATTCCGACC